>JAJGOT010001170.1:35000-57008 GCA_022457155.1 Cladopsammia gracilis | reverse complement strand
GAGCACGCGTATTATGGCGGGAAAGAGAAGGTAACAACCTCATCAATGAATTTTTCGCAAATACGATTTCGCCTTACTTAATGTTTAATTGTTTTGAATGTCTTTAATTTTTGTGTGCCATTAAGGAAGAGAAGATACCATCCGCCGAGAAAACATCTTGTATTTCAGGGAAGAACATCGCTTTATCCAAAGGCCCCTTTTAGGAAATAACTGATAGACAAAGCGTGAAAATGAAACGGCCAAGTCAAAAAACGTTATATTGGGTTCTGATTTGCTGGAAAATTTGAAAACTGCCGCAGATTTCTCCAAATTAGATTGTAGCTTAATAGAGTCGAGATGTTTCGGCCCCTGGTTATTTTATTTACCACCAAGAGCTTCTAACAGTTCTAAATGTGTTTTGAGATTGTTGCCATCCTGCCGCCTTTTAGTTTTATGAATGCCAGGCTCCCCTTAGCATGTTGTTTGCCTGTGGACCCTGTGGGTATCCTCCACAGTTTCATCGGCTTTATGTTAGCAATTTTTACTGGATCACTCAAATTCAATTCACTATAAAGGAGAGCCTTCAGCTTCAAAAACACTACAACTTGATTTTTGTCTCGTTTACATGTCTTTTAGTGGATTGAAGATCACAACAACGATTTGAACAAGCTTTTCCCATCTGGTACTGCTCAAGGTGTCTCTTCTGCCATTGTGCTGTCTAACAACAAAACCTTTGAAGCTTTTTCAAAGCCCTATTATAAAGGCTTGAACGACCATTTGAAACCTGCAACGCACTATCCTACTCCTGGAGACATGGGCCTTACAAATGACACGATGCAGAGCATTCGCCCAAGTTAAACAGCTTTATGTTACTGACTTGCCCAGTTTTTTATAAGTTTTTCAAGAAGTTTTTCAATGGTTGTTGTGTATTTCAATCATTTTTAGGCTGAGCAATGTTTCAAGAAATAAGTTAGCGTTTCATGAGTAGTGTTATTTTCAAAAAAGGGCATGTCAATTAAAAAAGGCTTTTTCAGTAAGTCATGATTGCACCGTGTGTTTTGTCATTATTATTACAATTACAATTATATTACCCCAAGCTAGCCCACAGATAGTCACCTTTATTTGCCGTTTTCTAGTTCGCACCCTAACCCTGCAAACGTGTGGCCTGTTCCAGGCGTTCAGATAGTGGGGCAAGCGCGAATAGTTGGGGAAGGTGAGAAGAAATTAAAGCGAGCAACAAAAATGCAAAAATGCTTCCTCTCCCAGTCTCCCCGCATTTTTTCGCTCGCTTTTCTTCGCGCCTTCTCCAACTATTCGCGCTAAAAAGGCCCACTATCTGAACGCCTGGAACAGGCTAGCAAACGTGCAGTTTCCTATGGGGCGGCTCTTCGAATTAAATGTAATTGTTCTTTACAGATCAGTTTTTGAAAACAAACTGTATCTTCGATCTTAAAATTATAGCGCCGATTTAGCGGGCAGACAATTTGAAAAGGATTTTAATATTTAAGAGATCCGAACTCTCGAGAAAAAAGTCAAACCTGACAAAAATTTTTTTCCGCAAGTGCTTAACTACCAAAAGGTCATAAAAAGACATGCTCATTTCAGACTTAGACCATTGCCAGAACTTATAGAAATTTTCCCACGTGAAGTCTGTTTTTCCTGCATATCGCAGAACAAAGAACCTCTAAGATATTTTGGCACCATTTAAATTTAGGGGAGCTGGGAATGGAAATCACACTGAAGAAGAAGCGGGAGAGTGTTTCAAATATAATAAAAGATGCAATTTATGCCAACATTTTTTAGTTCAAGACACTAAATTTGAGAGCTTAGACATTAGACTATGATCAACAACAAAACAAGATGTGAGTTGGCGGTTCATGATAATTCCATTGCGCACGATACTTCTCCTGAATAATTAGTTTCATCATTAATCACAAAAATGGTGCCCACCCTAAACATCACAATTACTTCTTACAAGAGAAGCTTATCGACTTCACAACTTTTCTCATATTGCACCCGTATGGCCTTAACAAAAGACGCGAATTCAAATAAAAAAATCGTATTTGTTACAATAGTTGATCTAAGCCTTATTGTAGTTCAGATCATGATAGTGCAAACAGCACAGCTACAGAGTAACAAATATGTAAACTACATGCAGTAGACTAATCAACTACTGACTGTAATAGGTGCCTTTGTGGAGGCCAAATTCGATATGAACTACAATAAGCTTAAATCAATTTTTATAACAAATACGATTTATGTTTTTCTCCTTTGCCCTGATTATCACGCTAGTAAACTGTTGGGCTGCATTTCATGTGCTTGTTTACTGGGTGCTAAAAATCACAACAAATGATTGTTCTGGAGTAAAAATGGCTAAAACGGACTGAATCAATTTTTCAATAGTAATAACGGAAGTAGCCAGAACTATTTTATTATATCTCTTCGATCGTTAGTACGCGCGCTGTGATTGGTTAATTTAGCGGGCCGTATTTTTCAGTACGGCCCGCTAAATTTGAGAGTCCCAAACATACGCTTACAAAAGTTATTTTCTACATTAAAAATTATCCAGAGGAAACGTTTGGAGCTAAATGGGTTAACATGTCAGGTTACAAAAACCCTCCGATGAAATTAAGCTACAGCTTTAGCAAAAAACCGATTAGCTGCGAATCAAAAAGCATTGACAATTTTCTGGAGTAAGCTTATATGCTTTTTGTTTTGGTATTTAGCTTTTAGGCTGTAAGTTATAAAAAGTCGAGTAACTCGGCAAATTCGTTTAACTCTAACAATTTAATTCAGCATTGACAAAACAGTACCTTTCTTCGTAAGAAAACGTTTCTATGAAAAACATAAAGCTGCAAAACAGCTTGAAACGGCTTCCATCGGCAAACTGTATCATATATGCTTAAATTAACTTAGTTTGATCAAGTTTTTGTCTGGTTATAAACTTAAGTTCAGAGTTTGCGGCAGTGGCTCTAATAAGAACGAACTTGAAGCTACAAAATTATGCTAAAAGTGTACCTTGATTCCTCAGCGAAATTTTTGTCCTTGTAGTGGAGTCCATGAAAACAATTTTTGCGAATTCGCAAAAGCGCTCTTGCTGCAGCTCACGATGAAAATTTGTCAGGTGCGATTGAAATTCAAACTCATCCATGCATATAAAAGTTCGTCATGAAGCCACTAAAGCCCACAGAAAGCCAAAAACAACTTGCAGTATTCGATGACGAGATATTTTCAGTGTCCTTTTTGAAGTTTGAGAGTTTCTTCGTTCACTGCTGTAGACCGAAGTGCTGCCACATTTTCCCGTTTGACAAACACGTTTGTTTTGGCGATTTTATCGAGGCGTTTTTATTTTTCTTTTCCTCACTTGTCTTCGCCAGTAACTAAGAATCCTTTCCAAAGAAAACTACCTTATAGCCCCATTTACACGACATTCATTTTGGATCCGGCACTCCTAAATTTTGGCACGCCGGCCGATAATTTAGGGCACGGCCCGCTTGATTTTTGCTGTGTAAATGCAAAATGTTTGGCACGCGTGTCAAAAATTTAGGCGGGCCGAGATCACCTCAGGAGGTAGTCTCGGCCCGCCTTGAATGCATTCTCGTTCCCAGGGCCTTCGGCGACGCGGCGAAAATAACTTTTGGTGCCAAAATTTCAATAACACAGGCGCAAACGGCCGGCGCAAACGTTTGTTGTTCGCGGAAAGAAAGATGGCCTCGAGAGGGAAAACTTGAAGCAAAGAAGCAACAGATACTTTGGTGGATCTATGGTCAGAAGAAACGATTCAGTTTGCGCTGAACAACAGTAAGACCTCTAAGGAAGGAAGGGAAGTTTACAACACACTACATGTAAGTGACAATATTAAATTCAGTTCGAAACAAAAGCTTCTCGTTGTCAGCTGCCAACAAATTAGAATAGTGATATTATTATTTCTTTGCATTGTTCTGTACTGAAACATGGCATATTCGTATAATTTTGTGTCTTGTTCAGTTTAAGTCAAATGTGTTTTAAAAATCTTTTTATCAGGTACAGTATGTCCGTGGTCCGGCCACGGCCTTTTTTTTCTTATTTTCCGGAACAAAAACGAAAAAAAGGTAAGGTAAAGTCGCACACGAGCCACGATGGCCCACAAGGCCGGAGCTTAACCCGGTTTCTGTAGCATGAAGCAACTAGGAATATTGCTACTACCCCCTGGATGGGATGCTAGTCCATCGCAGGGTTACCCCCAGCATTTTGTCGCCGGTACCCATTTATACACCTGGGTGGAGAGAGACAGTGTGGAGTAAAGTTTCTTGTCTAAGGAAACAACACGACGGCAGAGACCAGGCTCGAACCACCGACCTTCAGGTTGAAAGTCCGACGTGCTAACCACTAGACAACCGTGCCGCCCACAAACGAAAAACGAAGTTTTAATATTAAAACGAATCTTTCCGAGATTGTTGATCTTTTTTTTTTTCTTTTTTAATCTTCGTTTTCTGCAAGAAGATCACAGGACAGGGCCACATACTGTACAGCTCCAAACCAAAGGTTTTGAAGGCTTCACAGTAAAGAAGATATTAATAAAATGAAAAAATTAAGACAGAAGTATAAAACGGAAAAAGACAAAAGTAGAAAAAGTGGAAATGGCTCGTCGAAAAAGCAGTGGAGATATTTTAACAAGATGAACAATGTTATGTCGGAGAGGAACATTGTCAATCCTCCCTCCATCGTGGACACAATGGTAAATATGTTAGATACAAGCCAAGAACATCTTAAGCGTGACACTGCCGTTGGTAAGTTCTTTTGATAGCTCTATTCTCCATTGCATGTGTTTACGGGTCAGTCCATTGTAGGTGCATATATGATTCAATTTTACTTGTTTCTTGTAATTATATAAGCTTAAAGAATTTTGCATTAAAAAAATATTTAAATGAGGTGTTTCAATATTTTTGAAGTTTATAGGGAAAAAGCGGAATAAAATAATATTGTCAAGGAGTGTTCTTTGTCAAATATATAGGTTTATTTTTTTATTATTTTATTTAACAGTTCTAGTCATCTGCCTGTAGCTACTCCAAGTCATCTTCAAATTCAGGTCCAGGAAGTCATAGCAGAATGACTATGTAATAAAGTTTATTTATTTATTTTTAATCTTCTTCACCTCCATAATGCAAGTACACACAAAGGTAACTGATACTCCAAATAAGTTAGCAATGGTTCTAAATTCTGCTGTTGAGGCTAGGTAATACAAGGCTATTGCCAATCGACGATTTGGAGTAACAGCCTTTCGCATTGGTGTGTCCTGACGAGATATGTCATCACAAATCTCATGGAGAATATATTCAAATGTCCCACGGGTTACTCTGAAGTTTGAGTACCACAGTTCATCCGGAAAACGTGATTCGAAAATGTCAAACCAGGCAAAAGAATGCCGGTGCATCCACACATCTCTCAACCGCGGAGGGCTTAAACAGCTCAAAATAGCTTGCAGCAGGCCGTACTGTCGCCGCTTCAATGCCTTGAAGAGTGGTATAAGCGATGACCTTGCTTCGTCCCTCAGTTCTGTTGGTCGTTTTCGCTTTTAAAGGCATAAAGCGATAAAATTGTTTTTCGCACTCGAGTATACGCCAAACCCGCGTCCACGAACCCGAAAGGCCCGGGGGACGAACGAAGAACTGGTGAGGCTCGCAAATTTAAGAGTGCCGTTCTTATTTTCGGGGTGCCGTTCAGAAATGAACATTGAAAAAAATCGAACATATTTTGCCGTGTAAATGAAGCGGGCCGTGCCCTAAATTATCGGCCCGCGTGCCAAAATTTAGGAGTGCCGTTCCCAAAATGAATGTCGTGTAAATGGGGCTGAAATCAAGACCATTTTTGTGTTAAGCCTCGAAGTCGAAGTCTCGTTTGGCGAGTGTTTCTTCTGTCTCGGTGTTTTTTGCCACAAGGTATCGGAATTCCAAATACCACTTTTGTCCAGCATGTCGAAATCTCGGAATTTTGGCTTATCAAATAATTATATAAACTCGTACTTATTCAAAAGAAATTGTATTTGGTCACCACAACATATATATATATATATATATATATATATATATATATCAGTATACATTAGTAATGTTATTAATATAAGAGGATCAGGACGGGGTTTACTGACAACTGACATTTGTATCAGTATTAACTGACAACTGACAACAGGCTTGGAAGACTGTAATATTCTTTAAACCCTTTAAAAATAATATCTTCTTTGGTCTTACCTATGTCTTTTGACACCAAAGGAAAGCAGATCACCGCGCGTAGACTCGAATTTCCTAAAGCATGCCTTTAGTCTTCCCAGCGTATGAGCCGACTTGGCGACTGAAGGACTGTTGTTCTAAAATCATTCCATCGTCTCTTCAACAAACATTCATTCTATAAATAGGTATCCTCTGAAAATATAACCGTCGGTCTGTTTGTCTGCCTATTCATTCTTGACTATACCGCAATTAAAAGCTAATTGATCATGTTTAACACTTGTCGTTAAAAGACGCGGTTTGGAAAGTTCAAAGTGCTTCGTTATGCTACTTGCCTTACTGAGGCAAAAAAATGACTTGAGTCTAAGGAAAACAGGGGTGGATTTAGGGGAAGGGGCCGAGGAGGCCGCGCCCCTCTCTCCCCTTTTTGACTCTTACTTTAAATCATCTATACAAGGACAATCCCATAGCTTTGGATTTTGACGCATTCGCACTCGCCAATCCAATGTAGATGTATGCGATGACTCTAGTTTTATTATCTCACATAGCATTCCAGTTACACTTGGATTTTGTTTGTAGAAAAAATTGGAGTTGATTCAAGTCTTGTTTGACCACAACCACAACTGCATTTTATTAAATATTTCAACATTTGGGATCCTGGCGTTTGCCAAACTTGAGCGCCCAGAATGCACCAGATTGCATTCTCAGAGTACTTTTTAAATAAACTACCAAAATTTCCCGCGGGGTCATACCACCTGACTCCTCTAGAAAGGTGCAGGCAAGCGCGCTAAACGGGGCCTAACGCTCCCATTGTCTATCATACCAATTTTCACAGCCCCCTATTTCTAAAATTTCTGGATCCGCCCCTGCAGGTAAACTAGATTGTTTGTGCATCTCGTTGAGTACACTTCTCTAGCTGGAAGCGCCTACTAACAAACTAATGCCCAATTCACACCAACAGTTAAACATGTTTAAATGTTGTTTATAGTTTAACTACGTTCTTAGCCTCTATCTTGAACGTTTGAAATGTATATCACTACCTGGAATGGTAATAAAGTCAATAAAGTTTCTTTTAGTAAAGATTTCACTCCAAATATTACGGAAGGTTAGGAGGTATTTTTCTGAACCTGTTTGAAACTAAACAACATTTAAACATGTTTAAGCGTTGGTGTGAATGGGGTATAAGGTAAATTTGATTGCATATTACCTAGTTAACGAAAAGTGACCGAATGATCCTACTCTGTCCATCTGAATCCGATTCACCGTGAAAATAGCAATCGAGCTCGAAAACATTTCGAGCTCGATTTGTTGGTGTTATCGAGCTCGATTACAATCGCACCATTGCCCTCATCGTACACGGCCAGTAAACGATCCCGATTAAATTCGAGCTCGAAAGCCGGTCAAGAGACCGAGCTCGAAATGTCAGGTTATCGATCTCGAAATTCGAGTAATCGAGTTCGAATTCAAGCAATCGAGCTCGGATTGATTTTCCCGAATGCAGAGTTGGAGAGGGATCTGGGTCTGAAGATTTTGCGCGAGCGTGGGAACGAATTATACTTCCAGAAAATATATAAACTATAAAATACAGTATGAATGCAATAAAAGGAAAAGTGGCAAGTTTTCTTTTTTCTATTTTTGTTTCATTTTGTTGTTCTTTTTGTTCACACTAAAGTTCAATCAAATTTAAACCCTATATTCCCGAGTATTTTGTAAAACGCATCGAGGAACGATATGTAAAGAATCCGTATAGAATAGGAGGTAAGATTTCCGTGTATTCAGGTGTATCAAGAGAAAATAATTGGACAGAGAGGGAGTCTCCCAGTAATAGGTTTGGGATATCTTAATTGCAAAAAAGTTATTTTAAGTAACAATGCAAACCAATGCGGAAATTAAGAATTAGGAATTTGAAGAATTAGGCGATATCACGCGCGCTTTCGCGCTATAATAGTTAATTGCTTGTCAGCGCTCGCGCGTTTTATTCAAAACATGATGACGAATTGTCAGACGTGTAGTTGTTTGGTCGCGTGTACTTTTTGTACAGCGGAGAAAGACTGTGATTAAACGCATAATTGTTTGGATTTGTTACGTTTGGGTAAAAACTTCAATAGATCCCGACAGTTTTTCTTAGTTTTTCTCAGTTTTGACTGTTCTAGTTTGGGAACAATTTCAGCCATTTTTTCACTGTTTGCGTAAGACTAATGCTCGAAGTGACGTTTGGGAAAAACCGGTCAAACCGGTCTTCTGGAGTACATATACTTATATAATAATATGCGGTGTAAAAGTCTGGAATAGCTTACCGTGTGAAATGCGTCAAATGTCCAAAAATAACTTTAAAATCAATGTCCACGACACTTTACTCCGAATACTTTCAGAAGAAAATGATTATATTGATTTACCCGACTTAATAACAAAAATTTCCTGAAAACTTGGCCTTCTTATATTTGCAATGTTCATGATTGTAAACTTAATTAAATTGAATTTATTTATATTTATTTGTTTATTTATTTAACTACTGTTTTTCTCTAGTCTTTCTTGTGTTCTGTCTGTATATGTATTACATACGTGTAACCACTGCCCGCCTCGACTAGCTAATCTGCTAACTGCGGGCAGTGGATATTGCTTTATGTAAAATTTGTGATTATTAATAAACAGTTGAAACAGTTGAAACAGTTAATAGTTTTATAATTCAACACATTGATAACAAAGCACAGTTTGAAGAAAAAATATCGAGTCCGGTCCGTCATTTTTGCATTATCTTGTCAAAATGCGAAATTTACATCCATCGTTGGATATACGTCATGTAGACATAGCGTATATCGATAACTTTTTGACCATATTTGGGCAGTGCATCAATGTGTTGAATTATAACGTGAGATATTTGTAGTCGTTTTGGGTGTTATTTGTACTCTACTGAGTGCAGTTGAATATACGTATTCCCATTTCTATACATGGTATTACCGAACCAATTACAATAAGGAAATTAAAATTAGTTAAATTACAATAAAGAAATCTGGAATAAAATGTATATTCATGTATTTGTAAAACAATGACGAGTGTTACTGACTATGTTTTGCTCTTGTTTTCATTGCTTGAGTGACAAAAGCAGCAGTCAACCTACTAATATGTGGATCATTATTTTCAAAAGAAAACCTGATGGAATTTATGGCGTTTGAGTGACTAAGAATTAGCCTGAAATGTAATATTTCTGCGGCACGAGAGCAACAGGGCCTGGGTCTTGTTAGATGATGGTGCATCACGGGTAGTACTGTGGGATATATAAGCTTTGTATAGCACGTGGTAGATCATTCTAGGCCGACACCGCTTCTCACTCACTTTATCAATTGCTTTAAATGAAAGAAAGAATAGGATATGCAACTTAGAGCATTAATTAATTTAGAGCCTCGTAGGATGGGCCGTTTTGGAGCTTGGGCCTTGGTTCCTACTCAGATTCCCTGCCATTTTTTCCCCAAGGGGTTTTCTAAGGCAGGTTTTTTCTGGCCTCCGTCTAACCACAGTGGTATTGTGCGTGGTTGCTCAACTAATGTGATGGTGTTTATTGGATAACACAGTTATCAATAGTTATTGTATACTGTATAGAGTTGTTAACTAAGGCTCAGTGTAGCACTATTTGCTGTAAATAGTCCCGGTGCTCGGCCGAAACCTGCAAAATAAACCTATTGGTATATAATTGCAGTCTGTTATGTAGTGAAGCCGAAATTAAAACTTTCTCATGATTATTCAATTTTTTAAATAATCTATTTTGTTTAATAATTTTGTCAAAAAGGATATTTCGTCAGTGATTCATCATATAACATACAGTGAAATAAAAAGTGCGTTTCATCTTCAACTGAATCAAAAACAAATTAAAAACTAATTTATCAAACCGCGTCTTCAATGACACTAGTCTAGACAAACGGAAATAAGGACTGAGTAAAACAAAAAGAAATCAATCAAACGAAGAATGACCTATAATAGCAAGTAACTTTCTACACACTATTTGTTTTGAGCAGAACTTTCTACACACTATTTGCTTTGAGCAGAACTTTCTACACACTATTTGTTTCAAGCAGAACTTTCTTCACACTACTTGCTTTGAGCAGAACTTCCTATACACTATTTGTTTTAAGCAGAACTTTCTACACACTATTTGCTTTGAGCAGAACTTCCTATACACTATTTGTTTTAAGCAGAACTTTCTACACACTATTTGCTTTGAGCAGAACTTCCTATACACTATTTGTTTTAGCAGAACTTTCTACACACTATTTGCTTTGAGCAGAACTTCCTATACACCGTACTATTTGTTTTAAGCAGAACTTTCTACACACTACTTGTTTTGAGCAGAACTTTCTACACACTATTTGTTTTGAGCAGAACTTTCTACACACTACTTGCTTTGAGCAGAACTTTCTACACACTACTTGCTTTGAGCAGAACTTTCTACACACTATTTGTTTTGAGCAGAACTTTCTACACACTATTTGCAGTTTTTCTGCGAGAAAAATGATCTGATCACGTCAACGGACGCAGTAAGGAGTTTAAAGGCGCATTGTCACGCAGATTTTGCTGTGTTTTGGTCAAAATACGCTAAATATATGACCAAGTACCTTTGTTCAAACATAAAATTGCTTTTAGAACACCAAGAAGATATTAGCAAGTGATTTCTTCAAGGAAGAACAAACCAAAATAAGTTTTTCTGCGATTTTCCACGACACTTGGGAGGAACTTGAAAAAAATTGGTCATTTTTTTCAAGTTGTAATCCATTTCCATCCTGTCCAAAGATAACGAATACTAGTTTCTGTGCACCGTGGAGTATTTGTTAACTAGAAATACGTGTCTCGCAGAACCTCGCGAAGCTCGGGGGAGGGTGCAACGCGAGTCGAAACTCTCGACTTGCGTATGAGGCTTTTCGCCATTCCACTTCGTCTTCTTTGCAACCAAAAACGTTGGTAAAAGGTCCTTTCGATGGTTCACGTACCGTTTACCGTCCGCCATCTTTGTTTACCATGATCCTATATAGGCTTACATGAAGTAGTACCACATTGTTGCCAGGCAACTGCAGGACACCATCAAGTATATTTCCTTACTGCGCCTTTCAATTCGTCTGCCAAGACGAACTTAGCAGACAGTTCGTCTTAACGGGTAATCCGTCTCTTTGCCCGTGTTTATACACAGACGGATTATCAGACGAACTAGCGAATGTTTGCCCAAGTTCGTCCAGACGGATCATCCGTCTCCAGTATAAATTGGGCCAATAACATGCGGTATTTGAAATTCAAATCTCCACCAACGGTTGCGTTATTCCCTGCCGTCAATCATAATTAATACGAAAACTAAAATGGGCTTTTATTTATTACATTTCCATTTGTAAAGTGGATTGGAAGCGACTGATCAAAGAATATGGTTAACTGGACGGCTTGCATGCATGAACCAGCGTGTTCTCCTCTCGAGTCAGAACCAGCGCGTTCGTTTCTCTACCTAAAGTAAAACAACTAATTTAATCGAACTACAGATGTAATGTGTTCTTTTGTCGACTGAAACGTTCTGTAATTGGTAATAGTCTTTAGATCAAAGAAACAAACTGAACAAACTCACATCTGTTGTGGCACGAAATTGTCTCTAAACGCCAGCGTTGTGTATTCTCGACCTAAAGTCAAACAGCTCATTTAATCGAACCATAAAATATACTTAAATCCCACACCGCAATTAAAAACTAGTTTATCAAACCGCGTCTTTCATCAATGACACTAGTCTAGACAAATGGAAATAAGGACCGAGTAAAACAAAAACAAATCATCAAACGACGAAAATTAATGACCTATAATAGCAAGTAAGACAGTGAGCAGAACTTTCTACACATTATTTTTGTGATAAGTCTCCAAGTCTCGTTTGGCCAGTGTTTCTTTTGTCTCGGAGTCTCGGTGTTGTTTGCCACAACGTATCGGAATACTTTTGTCAAGCATGTCGCAATCTCGGAATTTTGGCTTATCAAATAATTAATAAAACTAGTACTGATTTTATAAAACAAATTGTATTTGGTCACCACAACACACACAAAAATATATTATACCTTTTTGGATTTACAACTGTTTTGGATTTACAACTGTTTCGGCTTTATTGTTTGATGTTCCAGACCACCATTAAAGTTCTTCTCCACAAAAGAAGTATACACCAGCCTCGGTTGGACATTAACTCCACTCCTCCGATTACATAACGCTCCAATGGCTTCATCAAACCATTCAAAATATGGATTTTGGATGTACTATAAAAAGATCAAGTTCGAACGTTGTCTTTTCTAAACAACTGACTTTTTCAACACGGCATATCTATCAACAGGTTCTTCATATCAGCAACATTGCTTTAGAGATAAAAGCATTTTACAATTTTTGGCCGTGCAGCTGACAGAGCGTCCATGTGAGAAACTAAAACAAGCATTTTTCACTCAGTTAAAAGACTTTTCTTAAGCGAGAATGCAAATCAGGTCTTTTGAATTTTTGAACTGAACTGAAACAGCAATAGAGAAAATTTAGCTGTATTTCAAGAATTTCTTAATTTCTTTTTCATTTGGCATTCCCTGCATCATATTTTCTCTGGGGTTGCTCTCACAGCCAAAAAACACTGTAACTGCTTACAAAAATGAAAACGATCTATAAGTAACAAAGTTGCACTTAATGATAAGTTATTTCTAGCTATTTCTCGGCTAGTTGTGATTGAACGTTTTCCGTATCCGGACGACTAAATTCGAGGGCTTTTCTTTAGACCGTAGCGGACACAACGAATAAAATATACTTAAATCCCACATCGCAATTAAAAACTAGTTTATCAAACCGCGTCTTTCAATGACACCAGTCTAGACAAACGGAAATAAGGACCGAGTAAAACAAAAACAAATTAATGAAACGAAGAATGACCTATAATAGCAAGTAAGACAGTGAGCAGAACTTTCTGCACACTATTTCGATAAATACCGCCTAGATTTCAGCTCTCACTATCAGTCTTCAGTCCTGTCGAGTGGCGGCGGAGTCAACGAACACCTTTGTAAAGTGAGTCAGTCAAGTAAAAGCAGTCCATACCTGACGACGCAGGTTAGTGATTTTCAGACGGCGGCCTTGTAAAGCCAATCATGTCAATCATGTTTGTTAAAATACGAACAGTAAGGAGTGTACGCAAGTTAGTTTTTCATTTTTGAGTCTATTACGCATGTTTTTTTTTTGCGATTTTTCGTCAGATAGTCAAAAGATTTGATGCGGGGTATTTGCAGTTTAGAACTTTTATATTTTGTTTTGGCCCCCAAACTTTTACCGCGGTTGTCTAGCAGAATCGCAAAATCTGACGGTGGTAGAAGATCCTGAATTCGTGGAATCCAACGAGTATTTTTCATTTTATATCCGGAATTTGGTAAAAGTCAGACGCCTAGAATTAAACTTGAATAAAAATATTTGAGTTCAAAAGTCAGGGTTCAAGACTTTCCAACATATTGCGAAGCGTCCAATTTTACTCAAGTTTTTGACTCACTGAGATATTGGCCGTTTTTATACTATAGAGACACATTATCCGTCCAAGACGAACTTAAGCAAACATTTGTAGTGCGTCTTGTTATACGTCTTGTAGTTCGTCTAGTATAAAGACGGGCAAAGGAGAAAGATGCATTATACCTCTTCGAACCTCTGGACGAACTAATTCTGTAGTTCATCGTACAGATGGCCATTGTAGACTAGAAAGTCATGAAAAGTATAGAAAAGTGGACTATAAAGGACTATCTAAGTGATCTTACTTTTTCCCAAAAGGTTTCGATGAAATGGATCGGCATATAGTAAAGTACTCACAAAACGTTTGATTTAAGTCAAACCCTTGACATGAAAGTTTAAACTATTTTAACATTTCATTGTGTTCAATTCAATTTTTTGGGGGAAAGTTCAGTTGGATTCGCAAATTCGTTCAAATTGGCAAGGATTATCAGAAGTCCACATTACACATTTTAAACTTGTGAGTAGTTTACACGAAGCGTAATCAACGGGTTATGACAGACAATTATCACTCACCTTTAAATTTTTCTTGGTAATTCCGCAGACCAGTTCATAAGGTTTTTGTGGCAAATGCAAAAAAAAATTATGGTGTAGAGAATTGTCGACTGACTTGATATGAAAGCGTTGTTATGATGTTTTGCATTTGGAGTCCTTTGATGGAACATTAACACCAATCTGCAGACTTCATGTGGATTTTTCAACAGAGACATGCGTTTTAACGCGTATCTCATGAAAATAATAAAATTTACCCTTCATTTGGTACGTGTTCGGGCGGGTATGGTCAAGAGATTTAATAGTTGCTCTTCGATCTATGCCAACGGGCACGGCCAATTTATTTGGTCTTTTTCCTTTCTTTTCTTGTTTTTGTGCGAATGGGACACTGTGAAAGTGATGTACTGTCTTTCTGTTTGAAATCGATTCATTTTCAAAAAACATCGAACCGTGCTTTAATACAAAACATAAGCTTACCGCAATATTGCGTTACACATTTGGTCGCGGTACAAGGTTGAAATGCATGCTGGCATTTATGTTACATGTATTTCATTACATTTATGTTACATGAATTTCCAAATTTTGTAAACTTTCGGATGCTAGCATTTACAGGGTGTCCCAAAAGTTCGTTCCTCTACTTTTTCACAAAAACAATCTAGTTTAATGTTCTTATTGCTTACGGGGTTAAATGCAGGAGGCATTTTTTATTTTCCCGCTAATATATGAGATTATAAATCGCGCGCGCGAAAAATTACCGCCATATTTTACGGCATTTCACAGCCGCGAGTTGCTCTGAATTAATTGTCAGTGTTTTGTTTAGCGGCTTATAAAATGAATCCTCTCAAAGCCAAAAAAATCTCCTACAAAGTATCTGTTTCACCTGCCTAACCAAAAGAATGACATCGTCTGGGGGATCACAAGCTAAGAAAGCCAAGTACCACCTTCATACCAAATGAAACAAAGTTCCAAGTGGATGATCTGGGGCGGAATGACAGGGCGCAGTCTCACTGATCTTCACTTTATTCCACAAGGACAGAATGTTACTGCTGATTATTATACTGTATAACAAAAATACTAGAAAAAAGAAGTGAAGCCACATTTGTGTCGTAAATTGTCAAGTGAAACAACCGTGAAAAGAAAACTTTTCAATTCGAACCGTAACATGACATTCGTACAAGATGGGGCACCAGCTCACACAGCTAAGGCCACGCAAACATGGTGCGAAACAAATTTGCCCAATTTTATTGAGGAAGCAGAGTGGCCAGCCAACAATTCATCAGACATCAACCCGATTGAGAATCTCTGGAGTATAATAGATGAATTCACATAAAAAGATCCTATCCCGAAGACCATGAAGGAACTGAAACGGCGGCTCAAACTAGCATGGGCAAACGTTCCGTTTTCCACGCGTCAAGAATTATCACACTCATGATGCCGGAGTAGCTACGAACTGTGATAAAAAATCATGAAGGGCACTGAAACTACGTATGAAAACAGTGTACATAACAGTTAAGAACTGCTGGTATTTTGACGCATATATGGCTTGTGAATGAAAAGTTAGTTTAATATAAATCAGAGGAACGAACTTTTGGGACACCCTGTAGATAAGCCAAGAAATTTGCGTTTAATCTTTAATGTTTTCCGCAAACTTAATTGATCTTAATTGCTAATATCGTTCTAGTTTTAACAATAATTCTGGCTCCAGCAAAATATTAGGGACCGTTCATTATTTATGGGAGGGGGGGGGGGGAGGGGATGGGTGAGAAATTAACAAATTTTCCATTTTTTTGTTCATGTCTCCCCCTTAGTGAATCTGATTTTTTTCAGGTCCCCCCCTGTTTTGTTGGGGAAGAATTTCAATACCCCCCCCCCCGTCCCTCACTATTAATCTGATTTCTATAAAATAAAAGTTGTATTGTATGTATCTATACCATATCCGTATCCAGTCGACGTCGGGACGGTGAAAATTCTAAGTGGACGTTAAGAAGGGGGGGGGGGGGGGGGGGAAGCGGGGGTCTGACTTTAACGTCCAGTGGACGTTAAGCGGGGAACTTGTGAATATGTCGACGACCCCTTAGCCCGTAAGCGTCCGCGCTCTAAGACATCGAAATTTCCTTGACTCGATTCGACTTTACGGAGCCAATTCGATCACATTTGCTACCCAACCCATAATAGCCTTTTTGCTGTATTTTTTTCTAAGTCTCTCGCAGATCGACTTCCGGTGGGTCAATTCGACTTCAGAGAAGAATCCTGAAGAAGAAGAATCGTGCGATTCGAGTCGAATCGTCAACATTTGTTACCCTCTCCAGTGTTAATAGCCTTCTTTCTGTATTTTTTCTAAGTGTCTCGCAAATCGACTTCCGGTGAGTCGATTCGACTTAACGCAAGACGAATCGCGCGATTCGAGTCGAATCGAGTCGATTCGTCCACATTTGCTACCCTCCCCTAAATAGCCTTCTTGCAAATCGACTTCCGGTGAGTCGATTCGTCTACTAACCTAGACGAATCGACTCAATTTGCCGGGGTGTATTGGACAACCCTTATCAAAATTGCTTTGTGTTATCACTAAATTGGTAGCAAACATGACTTAAAAGGTGGAGCAAACTGTGCTCGTGGATTTAATCAGTGATTTCCAATTAACGAACAAGTACCACCTTCTCTTAGTTCAGACTTCAGGATAACTCACAGGTTTTTCTCTTGTACAGATCATGTCTGTGACGCTATTTACTACACAAAATCCAGATCCAAGCATCGTCTTTGTAAAGGATGTTGCCGATTTGAAAGCGACTGAGGGGACATTCATTAGAGCTGAAGTCACTTCAGGAACTTGGATCTTCTACACGCATCCCCAGTATAATGACGCACAATATGGCGGTAATCGACAGAACTACACAATCCTTGAAGCAAAAGACGGCAGCAAGGACATCTCATGCCTCAATGGCTCTATTCGTGTCGTGCCGGCCCAGACTGATGGAGTCATGTTGTATGAGCACGCGTATTATGGCGGGAAAGAGAAGGTAACAACCTCATTCATCAATGAATTAGTCGCAAATACGATTTCGCCTTACTTAATGTTTAATTGTTTTGAATGTCTTTAATTTTTGTGTGCCATTAAGGAAGAGAAGATACCATCCGCCGAGAAAACATCTTGTATTTCAGGGAAGAACATCGCTTTATCCAAAGGCCCCTTTTAGGAAATAACTGATAGACAAAGCGTGAAAATGAAACGGCCAAGTCAAAAAACGTTATATTGGGTTCTGATTTGCTGGAAAATTTGAACACTGCCGCAGATTTCTCCAAATTAGATTGTAGCTTAATAGAGTCGAGATGTTTCGGCCCCTGGTTATTTTATTTACCACCAAGAGCTTCTAACAGTTCTAAATGTGTTTTGAGATTGTTGCCATCCTGCCGCCTTTTAGTTTTATGAATGCCAGGCTCCCTAGCCTTAGCATGTTGTTTGCCTGTGGACCCTGTGGGTATCCTCCACAGTTTCATCGGCTTTATGTTAGCAATTTTCACTGGATCACTCAAATTCAATTCACTATAAAGGAGAGCCTTCAGCTTCAGAAACACTACAACTTGATTTTTGTCTTGTTTACATGTCTTTTAGTGGATTGAAGATCACAACAACGATTTGAACAAGCTTTTCCCATCTGGTACTGCTCAAGGTGTCTCTTCTGCCATTGTGCTGTCTAACAACAAAACCTTTGAAGCTTTTTCAAAGCCCTATTATAAAGGCTTGAACGACCATTTGAAACCTGCAACGCACTATCCTACTCCTGGAGACATGGGCCTTACAAATGACACGATGCAGAGCATTCGCCCAAGTTAAACAGCTTTATGTTACTGACTTGCCCAGTTTTTTATAAGTTTTTCAAGAAGTTTTTCAATGGTTGTTGTGTATTTCAATCATTTTTAGGCTGAGCAATGTTTCAAGAAATAAGTTAGCGTTTCACGAGTAGTGTTATTTTCAAAAAAGGGCACAGTGTCAATTAAAAAAGGCTTTTTCAGTAAGTCATGATTGCACCGTGTGTTTTGTCATTATTATTACAATTACAATTATATTTACCCCAAGCTAGCCCACAGATAGTCACCTTTATTTGCCGTTTTCTAGTTCGCACCCTAACCCTGCAAACGTGTAGCCTGTTCCAGGCGTTCAGATAGTGGGGCAAGCGCGAATAGTTGGGGAAGGTGCGAAGAAAAGCGAGCGAAAAAAAAAAAGAAAAAATGCTTCCTCTCCCAGTCTCCCCGCATTTTTTCGCTCGCTTTTCTTCGCGCCTTCTCAAACTATTCGCGCTTTTCCCACTATCTGAACGCCTGGAATAGGCTAGCAAACGTGCAGTTTCCTATGGGGCGGCTCTTCGAATTAAACGTAATTTTACATGTTCTGCAGATCAGTTTTTGAATACAAATTGTATCTTCGATCTTAAAATTATAGCGCCGATTTAGCGGACAGACAATTTGAATAGGCTTTTAATATTTAAGAGATCCCAACTCTTGAGGAAAAAAGTCAAACCTGACAAAAAATTTTTTTCCGCTAGTGCTTGACTACCAAAAGGTCATAAAAAGACTTGCTCATTCCCCACGGTTAAACATGTTTAAATGTTGTTTAGTTTAACTACGTTTTAGCCTCTATCTTGAACGTTTTGAAATGTATATGACTCAAACAAATTGGAATGATAACAAGAGTCGATGAAGTTTCTTTTAGTAAAAACTTCACTGCAAATATTACGGGAGGTTAGGAGGTATTTTTCTAATCCTGTTTTAAACTAAACAACATTTGAACATGTTTAACCGTTGGTGTGAATGGGGTATTAGACCATTGCCAGAACTTATAGAAATTTTCCCACTAAAGTCTGTTTTTCCTGCATATCGCAGAACAAAGAATCCCTAAGATATTTTGGCACCATTTAATAATTAGGGGAGCTGGGAATGGAAATCACACTGAAGAAGAAGCGGGAGAGTGTTTCAAATATAATAAAAAAATGCAATTTATGCCAACATTTTTTAGTTTGACACTAAATTTGAGAGCTTAGACATTAGACTATGATCAACTCCAAAAAACATTATAATTCCATTGCGCACGATATTTTTGAAATAATTAGTTTCATCATTAATCACAAAAATGGTGCCCACCTTAAAAAATTACTACTTGAGAAGCTTATTGACTTCACAACTTTTCTTATATTGCACCCGTATGGCCTTAACAAAAGACGCGAATTCAAATAAAAAATCGTATTTGTTACAATAGTTGATCTAAGCTTATTCTAGTTCATCATGATCTGATTTGGCCTTCACAAAGTACCTAGTAAGTATTTATAAATCAAGTTACATAACGATTAAATAGAAACTAACTAGATAGTGCAAACAGCAAAGCTACAGAGTAACAAATATGGAAACTACATGCAGTAGACTAATCAACTACTGACTGTAGTAGGTGCCTTTGTGGAGGCCAAATTTGATATGAACTACAATAAGCTTAAATCAATTTTTATAACAAATACGATTTATGTTTTTCCCCTTTGCCCTGCTTAGCACGCTAGTAAACTGTTGGGCTGCATTTCATGTGCTTGTTTACTGGGTGCTAAAAATCACAACAAATGATTGTTCTGGAGTAAAAATGGCTAAAACGGACTGAATCAATTTTTCAATAGTAATAACGGAAGTAGCCAGAACTATTTTATTATATCTCTTCGATCGTTAGTACGCGCGCTGTGATTGGTTAATTTAGCGGGCCGTATTTTTCAGTACGGCCCGCTAAATTTGAGAGTCCCAAACATACGCTTACAAAAGTTATTTTCTACATTAAAAATTATCCAGAGGAAACGTTTGGAGCTAAATGGGTTAACATGTCAGGTTACAAAAACCCTCCGATGAAATTAAGCTACAGCTTTAGCAAAAAACCGATTAGCTGCGAATCAAAAAGCATTGACAATTTTCTGGAGTAAGCTTATATGCTTTTTGTTTTGGTATTTAGCTTTTAGGCTGTAAGTTATAAAAAGTCGAGTAACTCGGCAAATTCGTTTAACTCTAACAATTTAATTCAGCATTGACAAAACAGTACCTTTCTTCGTAAGAAAACGTTTCTATGAAAAACATAAAGCTGCAAAACAGCTTGAAACGGCTTCCATCGGCAAACTGTATCATATATGCTTAAATTAACTTAGTTTGATCAAGTTTTTGTCTGGTTATAAACTTAAGCTCAGAGTTTGCGGCAGTGGCTCTAATAAGAACGAACTTGAAGCTACAAAATTATGCTAAAAGTGTACCTTGATTCCTCAGCGAAATTTTTGTCTTGTAGTGGAGTCCATGAAAACAATTTTTGCGAATTCGCAAAAGCGCTCTTGCTGCAGCTCACGATGAAAATTTGTCAGGTGCGATTGAAATTCAAACTCATCCATGCATATAAAAGTTCGTCATGAAGCCACTAAAGCCCACAGAAAGCCAAAAACAACTTGCAGTATTCGATGACGAGATATTTTCAGTGTCCTTTTTGAAGTTTGAGAGTTTCTTCGTTCATGATCACTGCTGTAGACCGAAGTGCTGCCACATTTTCCCGTTTGACAAACACGTTTGTTTTGGCGATTTTATCGAGGCGTTTTTATTTTTCTTTTCCTCACTTGTCTTCGCCAGTAACTAAGAATCCTTTCAAAGAAAACTACCTTATAGCCCCATTTACACGACATTCATTTTGGATCCGGCACTCCTAAATTTTGGCACGCCGGCCGATAATTTAGGGCACGGCCCGCTTGATTTTTGCTGTGTAAATGCAAAATGTTTGGCACGCGTGTCAAAAATTTAGGCGGGCCGAGATCACCTCAGGAGGTAGTCTCGGCCCGCCTTGAATGCATTCTCGTTCCCAGGGCCTTCGGCGACGCGGCGAAAATAACTTTTGGTGCCAAAATTTCAATAACACAGGCGCAAACGGCCGGCGCAAACGTTTGTTGTTCGCGGAAAGAAAGATGGCCTCGAGAGGGAAAACTTGAAGCAAAGAAGCAACAGATACTTTGGTGGATCTATGGTCAGAAGAAACGATTCAGTTTGCGCTGAACAACAGTAAGACCTCTAAGGAAGGAAGGGAAGTTTACAACACACTACAGGTAAGTGACAATATTAAATTCAGTTCGAAACAAAAGCTTCTCGTTGTCAGCTGCCAACAAATTAGAACAGTGATATTAAAAAATATGCTTAAGCTTGCCTCGTTCTCTCCTTCCACTGACATTATTATTTCTTTGCATTGTCCTGTACTGAAACATGGCATATTCGTATTATTTTGTGTCTTGTTCAGTTTAAGTCAAATGTGTTTTAAAAATCTTTTCATCAGGTACAGTATGTCCGTGGTCCGGTCACGGCCTTTTTTTTAATTTTCCGGAACAAAAACGAAAAAAAAGGTAAGGTAAAGTCGCACTCGAGCCACGATGGCCCACACGGCCACAACCAGCTTCCGTAGCATGAAGCAACTAGGAATATTGCTACTCCCCCCTGGATGGGATGCTAGTCGATCGCAGGGTTACCCCCAGCATTTTGTCGCCGGTACCCATTTATACACCTGGGTGGAGAGAGACAGTGTGGAGTAAAGTTTCTTGTCTAAGGAAACAACACGACGGCAGAGACCAGGCACCGAACCACCGACCTTCAGGTTGAAAGTCCGACGCGCTAACCACTAGACCACCGTGCCACCCACAGGATAAATAAGTTTATTTATTTATTTTTAATCTTCTTCACCTCCATAATGCAAGTACACACAAAGGTAACTGATACTCCAAATAAGTTAGCAATGGTTCTAAATTCTGCTGTTGAGGCTAGG
>JAJGOT010001170.1:0-32500 GCA_022457155.1 Cladopsammia gracilis | reverse complement strand
CTGACCATAGATCCACCAAAGCATCTGTTGCTTCTTTGCTTCAAGTTTTCCCTCTCGAGGCCATCTTTCTTTCCGCGAACAACAAACGTTTGCGCCGGCCGTTTGCGCCTGTGTTATTGAAATTTTGGCACCAAAAGTTATTTTCGCCGCGTCGCCGAAGGCTCTGGGAACGAGAATGCATTCAAGGCGGGCCGAGACTACCTCCTGAGGTGATCTCGGCCCGCCTAAATTTTTGACACGCGTGTCAAACATTTTGCATTTACACAGCAAAAATCAAGCGGGCCGTGCCCTAAATTATTGGCCGGCGTGCCAAAATTTAGGAGTGCCGGATCCAAAATGAATGTCGTGTAAATGGGGCTATAAGGTAGCTTTCTTTGAAAAGGATTCTTAGTTACTGGCGAAGACAAGTGAGGAAAAGAAAAATAAAAACGCCTCGATAAAATCGCCAAAACAAACGTGTTTGTCAAACGGGAAAATGTGGCAGCACGTCGGTCTACAGCAGTGAACGAAGAAACTCTCAAACTTCAAAAAGGACACTGAAAATATCTCGTCATCGAATACTGCAAGTTGTTTTTGGCTTTCTGTGGGCTTTAGTGGCTTCATGACGAACTTTTATATGCATGGATGAGTTTGAATTTCAATCGCACCTGACAAATTTTCATCGTGAGCTGCAGCAAGAGCGCTTTTGCGAATTCGCAAAAATTGTTTTCATGGACTCCACTACAAGGACAAAAATTTCGCTGAGGAATCAAGGTACACTTTTAGCATAATTTTGTAGCTTCAAGTTCGTTCTTATTAGAGCCACTGCCGCAAACTCTGAACTTAAGTTTATAACCAGACAAAAACTTGATCAAACTAAGTTAATTTAAGCATATATGATACAGTTTGCCGATGAAAGCCGTTTTAAGCTGTTTTGCAGCTTTATGTTTTTCATAGAAACGTTTTCTTACGAAGAAAGGTACTGTTTTGTCAATGCTGAATTAAATTGTTAGAGTTAAACGAATTTGCCGAGTTACTCCAGTTTTTATAACTTACAGCCTAAAAGCTAAATACCAAAACAAAAAGCATATAAGCTTACTCCAGAAAATTGTCAATGCTTTTTGATTCGCAGCTAATCGGTTTTTTGCTAAAGCTGTAGCTTAATTTCATCGGAGAGTTTTTGTAACCTGACATGTTAACCCATTTAGCTCCAAACGTTTCCTCTGGATAATTTTTTAATGTAGAAAACAACTTTTGTAAGCGTATGTTAGGCCGATGCTGGGACTCTCAAATTTTGCGGGCCGTACCGAAAAATACAGCCCGCTAAATTAACCAATCACAGCGTGCGTACTAACTAAGAGATATAATAAAATAGTTTTGGCTACTTCCCTTATTACTATTGAAAAATTGATTCAGTCAATTAGCCATTTTTACTCCAGAACAATCATTTGTTGTGATTTTTAGCGCCCAGTAAACAAGCACATGAAATGCAGCCCAACAGTTTACTAGCGTGCTGAGCAGGGCAAAGGAGAAAAACAAATCATATTTGTTATAAAAATTGATTTAAGCTTATTGTAGTTCATATCAAATTTGGCCTCCACAAAGGCACCTATTACAGTTAGTAGTTGATTAGTCTACTGCATGTAGTTTCCATAGCTGTGCTGTTTGCACTATCATGATCTGAACTACAATAAGATAAGCTTAGATCAACTATTGTAACAAATACGATTTTTTTTATTTGAATTCGCGTCTTTTGTTAAGGCCATACGGGTGCAATATGAGAAAAGTTGTGAAGTCAATAAGCTTCTCTTGTAAGTAGTAATTGTTTAAGGTGGGCACCATTTTTGTGATTAATGATGAAACTAATTATTTGAGAAGTATCGTGCGCAATGGAATTATCATTAACCGCCAACTCACATCTTGTTTTGTTGTTGATCATAGTCTAATGTCTAAGCTCTCAAATTTAGTGTCTTGAACTAAAAAATGTTGGCATAAATTGCATCTTTTATTATATTTGAAACACTCTCCCGCTTCTTCTTCAGTGTGATTTCCATTCCCAGCTCCCCTAAATTTAAATGGTGCCAAAATATCTTAGAGGTTCTTTGTTCTGCGATATGCAGGAAAAACAGACTTCACGTGGGAAAATTTCTATAAGTTCTGGCAATGGTCTAACTGAAATGAGCATGTCTTTTTATGACCTTTTGGTAGTTAAGCACTTGCGGAAAAAATTTTTTGTCAGGTTTGACTTTTTTCTCGAGAGTTCGGATCTCTTAAATATTAAAAGCCTTTTCAAATTGTCTGCCCGCTAAATCGGCGCTATAATTTTAAGATCGAAGATACAGTTTGTTTTCAAAAACTGATCTGTATAGAACAATTACGTTTAATTCGAAGAGCCGCCCCATAGGAAACTGCACGTTTGCTAGCCTGTTCCAGGCGTTCAGATAGTGGGCCTTTTTAGCGCGAATAGTTGGAGAAGGCGCGAAGAAAAGCGAGCGAAAAAATGCGGGGAGACTGGGAGAGGAAGCATTTTTGCATTCTTTTTGCTCGCTTTAATTACTTCGCACCTTCCCCAACTATTCGCGCTTGCCCCACTATCTGAACGCCTGGAACAGGCCACACGTTTGCAGGGTTAGGGTGCGAACTAGAAAACGGCAAATAAAGGTGACTATCTGTGGGCTAGCTTGGGGTAATATAATTGTAATTGTAATAATAATGACAAAACACACGGTGCAATCATGACTTACTGAAAAAGCCTTTTTTAATTGACACTGTGCCCTTTTTTGAAAATAACACTACTCGTGAAACGCTAACTTATTTCTTGAAACATTGCTCAGCCTAAAAATGATTGAAATACACAACAACCATTGAAAAACTTCTTGAAAAACTTATAAAAAACAGGGCAAGTCAGTAACATAAAGCTGTTTAACTTGGGCGAATGCTCTGCATCGTGTCATTTGTAAGGCCCATGTCTCCAGGAGTAGGATAGTGCGTTGCAGGTTTCAAATGGTCGTTCAAGCCTTTATAATAGGGCTTTGAAAAAGCTTCAAAGGTTTTGTTGTTAGACAGCACAATGGCAGAAGAGACACCTTGAGCAGTACCAGATGGGAAAAGCTTGTTCAAATCGTTGTTGTGATCTTCAATCCACTAAAAGACATGTAAACAAGACAAAAATCAAGTTGTAGTGTTTTAGAAGCTGAAGGCTCTGCTTTATAGTGTATTGAATTTGAGTGATCCAGTGAAAATTGCTAACATAAAGCCGATGAAACTGTGGAGGATACCCACAGGGTCCACAGGCAAACAACATGCTAAGGGGAGCCTGGCATTCATAAAACTAAAAGGCGGCAGGATGGCAACAATCTCAAAACACATTTAGAACTGTTAGAAGCTCTTGGTGGTAAATAAAATAACCAGGGGCCGAAACATCTCGACTCTATTAAGCTACAATCTAATTTGGAGAAATCTGCGGCAGTGTTTAAAATTTCCAGCAAATCAGAACCCAATATAACGTTTTTTGACTTGGCCGTTTCATTTTCACGCTTTGTCTATCAGTTATTTCCTAAAAAGGGCCTTTGGATAAAGCGATGTTCTTCCCTGAAATACAAGATGTTTTCTCGGCGGATGGTATCTTCTCTTCCTTAATGGCACACAAAAATTAAAGACATTCAAAACAATTAAACATTAAGTAAGGCGAAATCGTATTTGCGACTAATTCATTGATGAGGTTGTTACCTTCTCTTTCCCGCCATAATACGCGTGCTCATACAACATGACTCCATCAGTCTGGGCCGGCACGACACGAATAGAGCCATTGATGCATGAGATGTCCTTGCTGCCGTCTTTTGCTTCAAGGATTGTGTAGTTCTGTCGATTACCGCCATATTGTGCGTCATTATACTGGGGATGCGTGTAGAAGATCCAAGTTCCTGAAGTGACTTCAGCTCTAATGAATGTCCCCTCAGTCGCTTTCAAATCGGCAACATCCTTTACAAAGACGATGCTTGGATCTGGATTTTGTGTAGTAAATAGCGTCACAGACATGATCTGTACAAGAGAAAAACCTGTGAGTTATCCTGAAGTCTGAACTAAGAGAAGGTGGTACTTGTTCGTTAATTGGAAATCACTGATTAAATCCACGAGCACAGTTTGCTCCACCTTTTAAGTCATGTTCGCTACCAATTTAGTGATAACACAAGGCAATTTTGATAAGGGTTGTCCAATACAAGTAGACGAATCGACTCACCGGAAGTCGATTTGCAAGCAGGCTATTTAGGGGAGGGTAGCAAATGTGGACGAATCGACTCGATTCGACTCGAATCGCGCGATTCGTCTTGCGTTTAGTCGAATCGACTCACCGGAAGTCGATTTGCGAGACACTTAGAAAAAATACAGAAAGAAGGCTATTAACACTGGAGAGGGTAACAAATGTTGACGATTCGACTCGAATCGCACGATTCTTCTTCTTCAGGATTCTTCTCTGAAGTCGAATCGACTCACCGGAAGTCGATTTGCGAGAGACTTAGAAAAAAATACAGCAAAAAGGCTATTATGGGTTGGGTAGCAAATGTGATCGAATTGGCTCCGTAAAGTCGAATCGAGTCAAGGAAATTTCGATGTCTTAGAGCGCGGACGCTTACGGGCTAAGGGGCCGTCGACATATTCACAAGTTCCCCGCTTAACATGGTCCACTGGACGTTAAGGTCAGACCCCCCTTCCCCCCCCCCCCCCCCTTCTTAACGTCCACTTAGAATTTTCACCGTCCCGACGTCGACTGGATACGGATATGGTATAGATACATACAATACAACTTTTATTTTATAGAAATCAGATTAATAGTGAGGGACGGGGGGGGGTATTGAAATTCATCCCCAACAAAACAGGGGGGGGGGACCTGAAAAAATCAGATTCACTAAGGGGGAAGACATGAAAAAAAAAATGGAAAATTTGTTAATTTCTCACCCATCCCCTCCCCCCCCTCCCATAAATAATGAACGGTCCCTAATATTTTGCTGGAGCCAGAATTGTTGTTAAAACTAGAACCATATTAGCAATTAAGATCAATTAAGTTTACGGAAAACATTAAAGATTAAACGCAAATTTCTTGGCTTATCTACAGGGTGTCCCAAAAGTTCGTTCCTCTGATTTATATTAAACTAACTTTTCATTCACAAGCCATATATGCGTCAAAATACCAGCAGTTCTTAACTGTTATGTACACTGTTTTCATACGTAGTTTCAGTGCCCTTCATGATTTTTTATCACAGTTCGTAGCTACTCCGGCATCATGAGTGTGATAATTCTTGACGCGTGGAAAACGGAACGTTTGCCCATGCTAGTTTGAGCCGCCGTTTCAGTTCCTTCATGGTCTTCGGGATAGGATCTTTTTATGTGAATTCATCTATTATACTCCAGAGATTCTCAATCGGGTTGATGTCTGATCAATTGTTGGCTGGCCACTCTGCTTTCTCAATAAAATTGGGCAAATTTGTTTCGCACCATGTTTGCGTGGCCTTAGCTGTGTGAGCTGGTGCCCCATCTTGTACGAATGTCATGTTACGGTTCGAATTGAAAAGTTTTCTTTTCACGGTTGTTTCACTTGACAATTTACGACACAAATGTGGCTTCACTTCTTTTTTCTAGTATTTTTGTTATACAGTATAATAATCAGCAGTAACATTCTGTCCTTGTGGAATAAAGTGAAGATCAGTGAGACTGCACCCTGTCATTCCGCCCCAGATCATCCATTTGGAACTTTGTTTCATTTGGTATGAAGGTGGTACTTGGCTTTCTTAGCTTGTGATCCCCCAGACGATGTCATTCTTTTGGTTAGGCAGGTGAAACAGATACTTTGTAGGAGATTTTTTTGGCTTTGAGAGGATTCATTTTATAAGCCGCTAAACAAAACACTGACAATTAATTCAGAGCAACTCGCGGCTGTGAAGTGCCGTAAAATATGGCGGTAATTTTTCGCGCGCGCGATTTATAATCTCATATATTAACGGGAAAATAAAAAATGCCTCCTGCATTTAACCCCGTAAGCAATAAGGACATTAAACTAGATTGTTTTTGTGAAAAGGTAGAGGAACGAACTTTTGGGACACCCTGTAAATGCTAGAATCCGAAAGTTTACAAAATTTGGAAATACATGTAACATAAATGTAATGAAATACATGTAACATAAATGCCAGCATGCATTTCAACCTTGTACCGCGACCAAATGTGTAACGCAATATTGCGGTAAGCTTATGTTTTGTATTACTGCACGGTTCGATGTTTTTTGAAAATGAATCGATTTCAAACAGAAAGACAGTACATCACTTTCACAGTGTCCCATTCGCACAAAAACAAGAAAAGAAAGGAAAAAGACCAAATAAATTGGCCGTGCCCGTTGGCATAGATCGAAATAAGAGCAACTATTAAATCTCTTGACCATACCCGCCTGAACAAGTACCAAATGAAGGGTAAATTTTATTATTTTCAAGAGATACGCGTTAAAACGCATGTCTCTGTTGAAAAATCCACATGAAGTCTGCAGATCGGTGTTAATGTTCTATCAAAGGACTCTAAATGCAAAACATCATAACAACGCTTTCATATAAAGTCGGTCGACAATTCTCTACACTATAATTTTTTTTTGCATTTGCCACAAAAACCTTATGAACTGGTCTGCGGAATTACCAAGAAAAATTTAAAGGTGAGTGATAATTGTCTGTCATAACCCGTTTATTACGCTTCGTGTAAACTACTCACAAGTTTAAAATGTGTAATGTGGACTTCTGATAATCCTTGCCAATTTGAACGAATTTGCGAATCCAACTGAACTTTCCCCCAAAAATTGAATTGAACACAATGAAATGTTAAAATAGTTTAAACTTTCATGTCAAGGGTTTGACTTAAATCAAACGTTTTGTGAGTACTTTACTATATGCCGATCCATTTCATCGAAACCTTTTGGGAAAAAGTAAGATCACTTAGATAGTCCTTTATAGTCCACTTTTCTATACTTTTCATGACTTTCTAGTCTACAATGGCCATCTGTACGACGAACTACAGAATTAGTTCGTCCAGAGGTTCGAAGAGGTATAATGCATCTTTCTCCTTTGCCCGTCTTGATACTAGACGAACTACAAGACGTATAACAAGACGCACTACAAATGTTTGCTTAAGTTCGTCTTGGACGGATAATGTGTCTCTATAGTATAAAAACGGCCAATATCTCAGTGAGTCAAAAACTTGAGTATAATTGGACGCTTCGCAATATGTTGGAAAGTCTTGAACCCTGACTTTTGAGCTCAAATATTTTTATTCAAGTTTAAATCATAGGCGTCTGACTTTTACCGAATTCCGGATATAAAATGAAAAATACTCGTTGGATTCCACGAATTCAAGATCTTCTACCAACGTCAGATTTTGCGATTCTGCTAGACAACCGCGGTAAAAGTTTGGGGGCCAAAACAAAATATAAAAGTTATAAACTGCAAATACCCCGCACCAAATCTTATGACTATCTGACGAAAAATCGCAAAACAAAAACATGCGTAATAGACTCAAAAATGAAAAACTAACTTGTGTACACTTCTTTTACACTTCGTATTTTAACAAACATGATTGGCTTCACAAGACCGTCTGAAAACCACTAACCTGCGTCGTTAGGGTGGACTGCTCCTTGACTGACTCACTTATCAATTGCAAAGGTGTTCGTTGACTCCGCCGCCACTCGACAGAACTGAAGACTGATAGTTAGAGCTGAAATCTAGGCGGTATTTATCGAAATAGTGTGGAGAAAGTTCTGCTTTAAACTCCTTGCTGCTTCCGTTGACATGATCAAATCATTTTTTCTCGCCAAAAAAAAACAATAGTGTGCAGAAAGTTCTGCTTTAAACTCCTTACTGCTTCCGTTGACATGATCAGATCATTTTTTCTCGCCAGAAAAAACAAATAATGTGTAGAAAGTTCTGCTTTAAACTCCTTGCTGCTTCCGTTGACATGATCAGATCATTTTTTCTCGCAAAAAAAAAAAACAAATAGTGTGCAGAAAGTTCTGCTTTAAACTCCTTGCTGCTTCCGTTGACATGATCAGATCATTTTTTCTCGCCAAAAAAAAACAAATAGTGTGTAGAAAGTTATGCTTTAAGTAATGTTCCACATAAGAACGATAGCAAACTTCATTGTTCTGCGCTATTGGTTCTTTCCCACATAGAATATCTTTGATTTCAAGAATAGAGGAGGAGCTGATGGTTAATAATTAAATTTCATTATAAAAATAAAGAAAATCCATTTGCGTCAAATAAATTTTAGGAAATGTTCATGCTTAACCAATCAGAATAGCAGAAGACAACAGCTAATAATTTAGCTTCTTTGATGAAGTTCCCCAAATACAATATCTTTTAAAAATTGTATGTTGTGCGATTGGGTCTCAAATTAATTGAAACCTTAAAAAAAATTAGACAAAATGCACCTTGAACCTTAACTTTTTAGCGGTTTTTGAGTCAAGGCCAATGAGATCACTAGTTGTAACAATGAAAAAACTTGACATTACATCGTGAACTTTTTAAGGTTATGAAAACCACTGCAAGAACCGTGTACGATCAAACTTGCGCTACGTTGGATCACAGTAGATCGTGACCAGTCAAAATATAAGAAAATATAAGAAAATACTGCAAGGACTGGTCAAACAACGTGTAAAGGCGTGATTTCGATATTTATTTCGATATCGTGCTTAACATTCCATTTCCGTTCAGCGCTATCCTTCTTATGCGGATCATTACTTAAACTCCTTACTGCTTCCGTTGACGTGATCAGATCACTTTTTCTCGCAAAAAAACAAAAACAAAAAAAAAAAAACAAATAGTGTGTAGAAAGTTCTGCTTTAAACGGCATACTGTAAGCGTAGACTGGACCGGGACTGGACTGGACTTGTAAAACGTGGACTTGTAAAACGTAGACTAGTAAAACGAGGACTAGTGAAACGAGGACTAGTAAAACGAGGACTAGTAAAACGAGGACTTGTAAAACGCGGACTTGTAAAACGCGGACTTGTAAAACGCGGACTAGGAAAATGTGTTAAACTTCTCTTTATTAAAACCATCATCGTTATAGAGATCTGATAATCAAAAACATGACTTTTCAACAACAATAACAAACAAAAACATTTAGTATCCCGGCCAAACCAGTAGTTTAGTGGTTTTGTGTGCTCTGACTGGCTCCTAAAATCCGGATAGTATTTGCTATTCACCTCTCGCCATTATTCTTTGTTGCACGCGCGAGTTTTTCTCTCAATTTGTCAGAAAAGAAGGATCTTATTGGGGCTAGCTTTCTACTGGTTTGGTATCGCAGCGAGGTAAATATCTACAACTGAAGTGAAGAATTGTTAATTATACAATAATACTAAGAGGCAGTAACATCAAGACAAGATCCGACACGAGATCTCGCCCTATACGAAAGCATAACAGTAACTACAAAGTAAAATTAGAATTTCTGGGGATTTGCTATAAACAGCAATTGATCCTTCGACTACAGCAGCTTGATTTTTATAAAAATTTTCAAAAACCTGATCTCCAACTTGCTAGAAAATATGTAATGGTAATAGGACTGAGTGGGGTCCAATTCGGTCTGTTATCATACTGGTGATTAACAAAATCGCGGGAGTCCGATATTTTTAATCACGTGTATGATTAGACAGAATTGGACGACACGAAGTCCTGTGACCAATTAATCATAACTGTAACAAAATTTGAGGATAAAACGTTAAATGATTACTCGCTTTGGTGATTAAAACATAACAATTGAGTGTGTTTTTGACCGAGACGCATGCACGGAAAAGGATAGCGCTCGCAAATGTCAAATTACATCGACCAATTACGAGCATGACTGACGTAAACTGTTGGAAACTAAAGTGTTACCGGGCTTCAGGTCTCTGTGAGCGATGTTGTGTTTATGTAGATATTCCAGTCCAGTCACCACGTCTCTTGCACATAACAACTAGAGGTTACAGATTGTAATGATAATGCTGCGATCAGATGCTGGGCAGTAAAACATAACGGAAACAGTAAATGTACATACAGATTTTGATAATTTCATAAATTTATTTATTGGGTCAATTACCATACCATCATTTTTGAATTACATCTCATAATTAGTTCTTTGTGATCCATTGTTCAATCGGCAAACCGGCTGAGCACGTAACAACGCTGAAAAACTCAAAAAAGAACATTGCCTTCCCCGTGAAATGTCACTAAATCGTCCGTGACCTCGATGAATGCTTCCAGCAACAGATAAGTTTGAATTTGGCATGATACATTTGCAAATAGAAACACTTACTTTGAAATCGAAGAATAGAAGCGAGCACGTGCTCATTCTCGTCCCCAGAGCTCCACGGTTTTTTTTAAGTTTCTTCCGCTGATCAAACGAAACGAAGGCTCTGGGGACGAGAATGGCACGTGCTATGGACGGCAAAAGACGCATTCAGAGCCAGGCGCATCTAAGTTATGATGACACCGCTGGACGTACGCTTGCTCAAAATCATTGTGACAAACAAAAATCGAGACTGCCGCATAACATAAGGCGCAGAGAACCCAAGGAACCACAGGAAAACCAACGATTAGTGTGCTACTCGCCTGGGGGCTCGCAGCAATAACACATCTGCGAATGAAGTGAAATCGAGTTCAGCATCAATAAAATGCACAAAATCTTCAAGAGCACTCACTTTTTTGTCTAGTTCAAACGGACTAAAATCAAAACATGAATACTCCATCATGATATATAGAGTACGGGTCTTATCTCAAGAATTCGGATACATTTCTGTGACCCTTCACAGTGTTAAGGATCCCGACTTCCTTCAGAAATCGTTGCTTTGATTCGGCGGACTCGCCTTTCATTTTCTTAACTACAACATTTCGGTTCTCGCTTTTGTATCTTGCCAGATAAACAGAACGAAAAGTTTCACCTCCAAGTTCCGCTTCTACTCTTACTTCTCTCCATTCGAATTCTGCAAATTTTGTCGGAAGCCTTGGCTTTTTAGCGAGAGATGGAAGCTCGAAACAAGCTACCATCTTCGCCACAGGGTACAGAGGAGCTCTACTTGATCGTCCAAGACGCTATTTTCTTCGAATCGTCGCCGTCTTGAAAAATCAGCCGATATTGCGCAAGCTTGAGCACTATAGAGTGTTTTCACTGACGTCATTAAAAAATTCAGAAGCAGTTTTCGATTCTAAAATGTTTATATTATGGAATTGCAAAGAGTTTAGTACTACATATCTGGGCCAAATTTTGAAGCGCAAGAGCATTTCATTCAAGAGTTATAGGTGAATGGGTATAGACATTTTTTAGTAAGAAATGTATGGAGCAGCCATCTTAGTGTCCCACCAACATGGCGGCCAAATATTTAAAGTCTTAATAACACCAAAATATTGTATTCACTATAAGAGGCATGAAATCGGCTTATTAAGCATCTATAATTCATTAATAACTTTCAACTAGTTTAATTTTGTTTATTATAACATAGCCATTCTCGTCCCCAGAGCTCTACGGTTTTTTTAAAATTGCGTCTCGTGTAGCTCTGGTAACGGACAAATATTTGAATTTTTTGATTGGCCGTTTTAAAATGAATGAATCTTTTATCCCTGTTTTGTTTCTATTTTACTCCTCCAGACATTCGTGTTGTGCTTTTTAATGCATGATGGAGTGGAGTTCTTTCTCGCACAATAGTCGACGATTATTGTACAAGGCCGGTCCAACAATAAACCGTAACACCGCAAATAATTTCGTTTCACCGAACACCGGAGGTTTAAAAACACAAACAACGTACACCGCAGGATTTGAGATCACCGCGATACCGCAATGTGGGATTTTCGATTCACCGAAATACCGCAATACTGAAAAACTGAGCCACACCGCAACACCGCAAAGCCCAATGTCCACATCCTTAAAAATTGTACTGGCAAGGACACGATTTCTAAGCCGTGTCCAGCTCCTCTTTTCAGTCGCTTTCCCATTACAACAGTCTTTATATGTTTGTTCCCAAATGATACAGAAAGATACAGTACTCATATTAAAACATTTTTAAACTGTATCACTGCATTTTGTTGCAGTGAGACTGTTAACGTTAATGTTGGTTGCAATTATGATTTGTTCCGATCTCTAAGGGTCAGTCCAGTAGTACTGCAATATACACAGCACTGTATACAGTTATCGCCATTACCGCGTCATTGTATTTAAAGGCAATAAAACAAAAAAAATCATTTAATACCGTGGTATTTTTTTGCATTCCAAATGTTTATTGTTAGCTGGGCAAGAACCATTCTCGTAAGCGGCCAGCTTCAGTTGTGAACACCTTTTCCGTGTCACCGAGGGTGTCCGCTTTCGGGAGCTTCCGCAGCAAGAAATCCTTCGCGACCAGGCTAAAAGTCTGAAAATTTGTAGTTCCTCGAGGTCCTTACAGCTCGAAGGTTCACTTGAAACTGAACGAGAGTCGCTCAAAACGAAAATTCATCCCATGATGCCTTTCGGCCCGTGTCCAACCTCCTCTGCTTCGCGACATAATTATATTTCGTCTGTAATGAGGAATGTAAAATATACGGCGGCGAAAAGCGACCATAAAACAACATGGGCAACTTGTCTGGGTGCAGCGGAAACTATCGTTAACCTAGAGCACGTTGGGCTGATCACAGGCAAATTGCTTCCATAAAGAATATAAGCAATAAAACGAACATACTGCGTAAAAATACAGCCCTGCAACATAACAAAATGGTATGCAAACATGTAGATTCGAATTCGACTCCATAACAAAGTTTCGCGCTTACTAACAGAGGAATGTTATTTCACAACACTGCAAGAAAGCACGATCATGTTCGGATACACTCTAGAATTATAGAAAGGAATCTCTGCTCACTTATCTGTTGACCTGTAACGGCTAAACAGATAACAAAATGCACTGAACGCGGTGATCAAGGAATATTGGCCGTTTTCACACTACAGACGGACAAATCGTCTGGACGGACAAGTCGTCTCAGACGGACAAGTCGTCTTAGTGTGAAAACGGGCCGAACAAAATTTTGGACGTAAAAGTCGTCTGACTTTGTCCGTCGATTTGGCCGTCTATTAAGACGATTTTTCGAGGACGATTTGTTCATCTAGACGGATAAGTCGTCCAAAGTCCGACTTAAATTCACACCAGACGAACAAATGGTTGTATCTCGGTCCCGGTACTTGCTAAGGCGAATGGAACTAGTAAAGGGAGTGGTGGTTTATGGGAAAATCAAAATGGCGGATAGAAAGCAAGGTAACCAAGCCTGTTAGTGCCAGGCCCCTTGCTTGCAAAATCGTCTGTTTGTTCGTTCAGATATGAATTTACGATGACCAACACAAGGTGAGTTGTCCGTCTAGAATTCACATTACACGAACAAATCGTCGGACGACTTGTCCGTCCAGACGATTTGTCCGTCTTCTAGTGTGAAATGGGCCATTGTTTGCACGCTTTGTCTTTTCAGTGATTTATATGATAATAACAAAAGTGAATTTGTTTCTTTTTTCTTCTTTGATCAGAAGACTTTAACAATTCTGACAATTGATAGAACGTTTCAGTGGACAAAAGAACACACTTGTTCGATTAAATGAGCTGTTTGACTTTAGGTCGAGAAAACACAACGCTGGCGTTTAGAGACAATTTCGTGCCACAGCAGATGTGAGTTTGTTCAGTTTGTTTCTTTGATCTAAAGACTATTATCAATTACAGAACGTTTCAGTCGACAAAAGAACACAAGGTACGTGTCTTGTCTGATCATATCGATTGTCTTTTATCCCTGTTTTGTTTCTATTTTACTCCTCCAGACATTCGTGTTGTGCTTTTTAATGCATGATGCAGTGGAGTTCTTTCTCGCACAATAGTCGACGATTATTGTACAAGGCCGGTCCAACAATAAACCGTAACACCGCAAATAATTTTGTTTCACCAAACACCGTAGGTTTAAAAACACAAACAACGTACACCGCAGGATTTGAGATCACCGCAATACCGCAATGTGGGATTTTATTCACCGAAATACCGCAATAAAAACTGAGCCACACCGCAACACCGCAAAGCCCAATGTCCCCAGCCCAATGTCCACATACTTAAAAATTGTACTGGCAAGCACACGATTTCTAAGCCGTGTCCGGCTCCTCTTTTCAGTCGCTTTCCCATTACTACAGTCTTTATATGTTTGTTCCCAAATGATACAGAAAGATACAGTACTCATATTAAAACATTTTTAAACTGTGTCACTGCATTTTGTTGCAGTGAGACTGTTAACGTTAATGTTGGTTGCAATTATGATTTGTTCCGATCTCTAATAAGGTCAGTCCAGTAGTACTGCAGTATACAGCACTGTATACAGTTATCGCCATTACCGCGGCATTGCATTTAAAGGTAATAAAACAAAAAAAAAAATCATTTAATAGCGTGGTATTTTTTTTTTCATTCCCAATGTTAATTGTTAGCTGGGCAAGGACCATTCTCGTAAGCGGTCAGCTTCTGTTGCCAGCACCTTTTTCGTGTCACCGAGGGTGTCCGCTTTCGGGAGCTTCCACTGCAAGAAATCCTTCGCGACATATATTTCGTCTGTAATGAGGAATGTAAAATATACGGCGGCGACAAGCGACCGTAAAACAACATGGGCAACTTGTCTGGGTGCAGCGGAAACTATCGTAAACCTAGAGGACGTTGGGCTGATCATAGGTAAACTGCTTCCATAAAGAATATATAAGCGATAAAACGAACATACCCTGCAGCATGACAAAATGGTATGCAAACATGTAGATACGAATTCGACTTAATAACAAAGTTTCGCGCTTACTAAAAGAGGAATGTTGTTTCACAACACTGCAAGAAAACACGATCATGTTCGGATACACTCTAGAATTCTAGAAAGGAATCTCTGCTCACTTGTCAGTTGACCTGCTAAACACGCACGCCTTGTCTTTTCAGTGATTTATATGATAATAACAAAATTGAATTTGTTTCTTTTTTTTTCTTTGATCAGAAGACTTTAAAAATTGACAGAACGTTTCAGTCGACAAAAGAGCACACCGGTTCGATTAAATGAGCTGTTTGACTTTAGGTCGAGAATACGCAACGCTGGCGTTTAGAGACAATTTCGTGCCACAACAGATGTGAGTTTGTTCAGTTTGTTTCCTTGATCTAAAGACTATTACCAATTACAAAACGTTTCAGTCGACAAAAGAAAACACCCCATCTGTAGTTCGATTAAATTAGCTGTTTTACTTTAGGTTGAGAAACGAACGCGCTGGTTCTGACTCGAGAAGCGAACACGCTGGTTCAGAAATTAACACAATGCATGCAAGCCGTTCAGTTAATCATATTCTTTGATCAGTCGTTTCCAATCCACTTTACAACTGTCGCGTTTTCGGCTACGCACGTTAACGTACCTAAAAAAATCGTACGTGAAAAATGGGCTTTTACGCGCGTGAAACAGGTTTCAACTTTTACTCGACCATCTTGCGTTTACGCAAGATTCAACCAATTATATGTCCGGATTTTGTCATGTGATAGCTCGGCCATGTGTATGGACGCCATGTTTAAGGGGGTGCAGAGTCGTTGCTAGGGACGTTATTTCATGGTTAAGCATTTCTCACGTGTCATAAACTGCTAACATGGTGGAAACTATGAAACTGCTTCTTCAGTGTGATTTCCATTCCCAGCTCCCCAAAATTTAAATGGTCCAAAATATCTTTGAGGTTCTTTGTTCTGCGATATGCAGGAAAAACAGACTTTAGTGGGAAAATTTCTATAAGTTCTGACAATGGTCTAAGTCTGAATGAGTATGTTTTTTATGACCTTTTGTTATAGTCAAGCACTAGCGAAAAAAATGTTTTGTCAGGCTTGACTTTTTTCTCAAGAGTTCGGATATCTCAATATTAAAAGCCTTCAGTCAAATTGTTTTTCCGCTAAATCGTCGCTATAATTTTTAAGATCGAAGATACAATTTGTATTCAACTGATCTGTAGAACAATTACGTTTAATTCGAGGAGCCGCACCATTGGAAACTGCACGTTCGCTGGGTTAGGGTGCGAACTAGGAAACGACAAATAAAGGTGACTATCTGTGGACTTGGGGTGAATTTAATTGTAATTGTAATAATAATGACAAAACACACGTGCAATCATGACTTACTAAAAAAGCCTTTTTAATTGACATGCCCTTTTTTGAAAATAACACTACTCGTGAAACGCTTACTTATTTCTTGAAACATTGCTCAGCCAAAAGATGATTGAAATACACAACAACCATTGAAAAACTTCTTGAAAAACTTATAAAAAAACTGGGCAAGTCAGTAACATAAAGCTGGTTTAACTTGGGCGAATGCTCCGCATCGTGTCATTGCTAAGGCCCATGCCTCCAGGAGTAGGATAGCGCGTTCCAGGTTTCAAGTGGGCTTGCAAGCCTTGATAACGGGCCTTTGCAAAAGCTTCAAAGGTTTTGTTGTTAGACAGCACAATGGCAGAAGAGACACCCTGATCAGTACCAGAGGGGAACAGCTCGTTCAAATCGCCCATGTGATCTTCAACCCACTAAAAGACACGTCAACAAGACAAAAATCAAGTTAGTGTTTTTGAAGCTGAAGGCTCTCCTTTATAGTGAATTGAATTTGAGTGATCCAGTGAAAATTGCTAACATAAAGCCGATGAAACTGTGGCGGATACCCACAGGGTCCACAGGCAAACAACATGCTAAGGGGAGCCTGGCATTCATAAAACTAAAAGGCGGCAGGATGGCAACAATCTCAAAACACATTTAGAACTGTTAGAAGCTTTTGGTGGTAAATAAAATAACCAGGGGCCGAAACATCTCGACTCTATTTAGCTACAATCTAATTTGGAGAAATCTGCGGCAGTGTTCAAAAATTTCCAGCAAATCAGAACCCAATATAACGTTTTTCTTACTACTATTGACTTGGCCGTATTATTTTCACGTTTTCCCAATCAGTTATTTCCTAAAAAGGGCCTGTGGATAAAGCGATGTTCTCCCCTGAAATACAAGATGTTTTCTCAGCGGATGGTATCTTAAAGACATTCAAAACAATTAAACATCAAGTAAGGCGAAATCGTATTTGCGACTAATTCATTGATGAGGATGTTACCTTCTCTCTCCCGCCATAATACGCGTGCGCATACAAAAGGACTCCGTCCGTCTGGGCCGGCAGAACACGTATGGAGCCATTGACGTGTGAGATGTTCTGGATGCCGTCGTTTGCTGTAAGGATTACGTGGTTCGTTTGACAACCGCCATTCTGTGCATCATTATACTGGGGATGAGTGTAGAAGATCCAAGTTCCTGAAGTGACTTCAGCTCTTATAAATGTCCCCTCACTGTTTTTCAAATCGGCCTCATCCTTTACTAAGACGATGCTTGGATCTGGATTTTGTGTAGTAAATAGCGTCACAGACATGATCTGTACAAGAGAAAAACCTGTGAGTTATCCTGAAGTCGGAACTGAGAGAAGGTGGTACTTGTTTGTTAATTGGAAAACACTGATTAAATCCACGAGCACAGCTTGCTCCACCTTTTAAGTCATGTTCGCTACCAATTTAGTGATAAATTCAATTTAAGTGGTCAGAATGTTTTGTTTGATAAGGGTTGTCTAATACACCCCGGCAAACTGAGTCGATTCGTCTAGGTTAGTAGACGAATCGACTCACCAGAAACTGATTTGCAAGAAAGCTATTTAGGGGAGGGTAGCAAATGTGGACGATTCGACTCGATCTTGCGTAAAGTCGAATCGACTCACCGGAAGTCGATTTGCGAGACCCTTAGAAAAAATACAGCAAAAAGGCTGCAAATGTGATCGAATCGGCTCCGTAAAGTCGAATCGACTCAAGGAAAGTTGCGGACGCTATAAACGGGCTAATTACTTCTCGGCATGCAAAATGGCAGTCAACAACAACAACAACAGTTTATTTGCATTCCCAATTACAAATGGTATTGCATATAAAAACAAAAACAAAAACAAACAAACAAACATAAAGAAAGTATAAAATTAAAGTAGCAAAATCGGTTAATTTACAATTCTTGTAACTAATGGTTCATTTCTTAATGAAAAAGCTTCGTAAATGAAGTGACCTAATCTTTTACAAATGAAAGCATCGGTGCTATTAAATAGAAAAACAATTTTGTTATTAGCTAATTTAAATAATCGAATTCGGGATATTTGCTAATGATATCTTCCACCAGAGAATTTCTAATTGTGTCATATTTATTGTAAAGATGAAGTGTGCTTCGGTTTCAACTTGATTTAAGCTGCAGTATTGACAGATTCTCAGATGCTCAGGGATGGAATGTCTTCCAGTTTCAACACAGGGGGCCCACACAAACTGTGTGACCGTTGTTCGTATTTTTAAATTTAGAGGAACTGATATATGGGAATATCGAAAAGGTTCACTTATCGTAATATAGAGAGACAAGTTTGTTAATTTTAAAACGCATGTCTCTGTTGAAAAATCCATTTGAAGTCTGCAGATCGGTGTTAATGTTCCATCAAAGGACTCCAAATGCAAAACATCATAACAACGCTTTCATAAAGTCAGTCGACAATTCTCCACACTATAATTTTTTTGCATTTGCCACAAAAAAACTTATAAACTGGTCTGGGAATTACCAAGAAAAGTTTGAACTGAAGCTGAGTGATAATTGTCTGTCATAACCCGTTCATTACGCTTCGTGTAAACTACTCCGCAGAAGTTCAGTTAAAATGTGTAATGTGGACTTCTGATAATCCCGGGGGGGGGGGGGGTACTCCCTTATATACACTATATACGTATGTGCCGCCCGATAGGGTAGGGTTTTTGAGGTGCTCAGTCCTTTAATAGCTAGGGTATCCTTTTTGGTATTTTTGGTATTGTGATCCTTAGATATTCCTTAGATAGGGTCACTAAATTGCAGTATCCACCCCAACGCGCAAAACGAAAAAGATATGGTATGTTAAAACTATACTGCACGCCTGAATTGGGCCTTAAAAAGGGTATGAAATCTCGATTTTCACGGTTTGAGAACCTTGGCGGCACGCACCTATCCTAAATCGATTGTCGGGAGTACCCCCCCCCCCCCCGGGCTGATAATCCTTGCAAATGAACGAATTTGCGAATCCAATTGAACTTCCGCCCGAAAATTGAATGGAACACAACGCATGAAATGTTAAAATGGTAAATTAAAGTGTTTGAACTTGTTATGTGTCCTTTGAGTCACATTTTGCCATGATTTCGTATTCCCTGATGCAGACAAATAAAATTTACATTGAATTCACTGTTATTTCGCCACACGAAACCTACACGAGAGTTGAAAGATATTCTTAACTCAAGGCAAACGGAATTTTTATAATTAGTGACGCAGACTTTGCTAAGGAATTTTGCAAAATATTGTGGGGTAAGTTTTTTCGCTCTTAAAATCTTAAAATAGTTTAAACATGACTTTCTAGTCTACAATGGCCATCTGTACGACGAACTACAGCTCCTCTTTTCAGTCGCTTTCCCATTACAACAGTCTTTATATGTTTGTTCCCAAATGATACAGAAAGATACAGTACTCATATTAAAACATTTTTAAACTGTATCACTGCATTTTGTTGCAGTGAGACTGTTAACGTTAATGTTGGTTGCAATTATGATTTGTTCCGATCTCTAAGGGCCAGTCCAGTAGTACTGCAGTATACAGCACTGTATACAGTTATCGCCATTACTGCGGCATTGCATTTAAAGGCAATAAAACAAAAAAAAAAATCATTTAATACCGTGGTATTTTTTTGCATTCCAAATGTTTATTGTTAGCTGGGCAAGAACCATTCTCGTAAGCGGCCAGCTTCAGTTGTGAACACCTTTTCTGTGTCACCGAGGGTGTCCGCTTTCGGGAGCTTCCGCAGCAAGAAGTCCTTCGCGACATATATTTCGTCTGTAATGAGGAATGTAAAATATACGGCGGCGACAAGCGACCGTAAAACAACATGGGCAACTTGTCTGGGTGCAGCGGAAACTATCGTAAACCTAGAGGACGTTGGGCTGATCATAGGTAAACTGCTTCTATAAAGAATATATAAGCGATAAAACGAACATACCCTGCAGCATGACAAAATGGTATGCAAACATGTAGATACGAATTCGACTTAATAACAAAGTTTCGCGCTTACTAAAAGAGGAATGTTGTTTCACAACACTGCAAGAAAACACGATCATGTTCGGATACACTCTAGAATTCTAGAAAGGAATCTCTGATGACTTATCAGTTGACCTGCTAAACACGCACGCCTTGTCTTTTCAGTGATTTATATGATAATAACAAAATTGAATTTGTTTCTTTTTTTTTCTTTGATCAGAAGACTTTAAAAATTGACAGAACGTTTCAGTCGACAAAAGAGCACACCGGTTCGATTAAATGAGCTGTTTGACGTTAGGTCGAGAATACGCAACGCTGGCGTTTAGAGACAATTTCGTGCCACAACAGATGTGAGTTTGTTCAGTTTCTTTCTTTGATCTAAGGACTATTACCAATTACAAAACGTTTCAGTCGACAAAACAAAACACCCCATCTGTAGTTCGATTAAATTAGCTGTTTTACTTTAGGTTGAGAAACGAACGCGCTGGTTCTGACTCGAGAAGCGAACACGCTGGTTCAGAAATTAACACAATGCATGCAAGCCGTTCAGTTAATCATATTCTTTGATCAGTCGCTTCCAATCCACTTTACAACTGTCGCGTTTTCGGCTACGCACGTTAACGTACCTAAAAAAATCGTACGTGAAAAATGGGCTTTTACGCGCGTGAAACAGGTTTCAACTTTTAGTCGACCATCTTGCGTTTACGCAAGATTCAACCAATTATATGTCCGGATTTTGTCATGTGATAGCTCGGCCATGTGTATGGACGCCATGTTTAAGGGGGTGCAGAGTCGTTGCTAGGGACGTTATTTCATGGTTAAGCATTTCTCACGTGTCATAAACTGCTAACATGGTGGAAACTATGAAACTGCTTCTTCAGTGTGATTTCCATTCCCAGCTCCCCTAAATTTAAATGGTCCAAAATATCTTTGAGGTTCTTTGTTCTGCGATATGCAGGAAAAACAGACTTTAGTGGGAAAATTTCTATAAGTTCTGACAATGGTCTAAGTCTGAATGAGTATGTTTTTTATGACCTTTTGTTATAGTCAAGCACTAGCGAAAAAAATGTTTTGTCAGGCTTGACTTTTTTCTCAAGAGTTCGGATATCTCAATATTAAAAGCCTTCAGTCAAATTGTTTTTCCGCTAAATCGTCGCTATAATTTTTAAGATCGAAGATACAATTTGTATTCAACTGATCTGTAGAACAATTACGTTTAATTCGAGGAGCCGCACCACTGGAAACTGCACGTTCGCTGGGTTAGGGTGCGAACTAGGAAACGACAAATAAAGGTGACTATCTGTGGACTTGGGGTGAATTTAATTGTAATTGTAATAATAATGACAAAACACACGTGCAATCATGACTTACTAAAAAAGCCTTTTTAATTGACATGCCCTTTTTTGAAAATAACACTACTCGTGAAACGCTTACTTATTTCTTGAAACATTGCTCAGCCAAAAGATGATTGAAATACACAACAACCATTGAAAAACTTCTTGAAAAACTTATAAAAAAACTGGGCAAGTCAGTAACATAAAGCTGGTTTAACTTGGGCGAATGCTCCGCATCGTGTCATTGCTAAGGCCCATGCCTCCAGGAGTAGGATAGCGCGTTCCAGGTTTCAAGTGGGCTTGCAAGCCTTGATAACGGGCCTTTGCAAAAGCTTCAAAGGTTTTGTTGTTAGACAGCACAATGGCAGAAGAGACACCCTGATCAGTACCAGAGGGGAACAGCTCGTTCAAATCGCCCATGTGATCTTCAACCCACTAAAAGACACGTCAACAAGACAAAAATCAAGTTAGTGTTTTTGAAGCTGAAGGCTCTCCTTTATAGTGAATTGAATTTGAGTGATCCAGTGAAAATTGCTAACATAAAGCCGATGAAACTGTGGCGGATACCCACAGGGTCCACAGGCAAACAACATGCTAAGGGGAGCCTGGCATTCATAAAACTAAAAGGCGGCAGGATGGCAACAATCTCAAAACACATTTAGAACTGTTAGAAGCTCGTGGTGGTAAATAAAATAACCAGGGGCCGAAACATCTCGACTCTATTTAGCTACAATCTAATTTGGAGAAATCTGCGGCAGTGTTCAAAATTTCCAGCAAATCAGAACCCAATATAACGTTTTTCTTACTACTACTGACTTGGCCGTATTATTTTCACGTTTTCCCAATCAGTTATTTCCTAAAAAGGGCCTGTGGATAAAGCGATGTTCTCCCCTGAAATACAAGATGTTTTCTCAGCGGATGGTATCTTAAAGACATTCAAAACAATTAAACATCAAGTAAGGCGAAATCGTATTTGCGACTAATTCATTGATGAGGATGTTACCTTCTCTCTCCCGCCATAATACGCGTGCGCATACAAAAGGACTCCGTCCGTCTGGGCCGGCAGAACACGCATGGAGCCATTGACGTGTGAGATGTTCTGGATGCCGTCGTTTGCTGTAAGGATTACGTGGTTCGTTTGACAACCGCCATTCTGTGCATTATTATACTGGGGATGAGTGTAGAAGATCCAAGTTCCTGAAGTGACTTCAGCTCTTATAAACGTCCCCTCACTGTTTTTCAAATCGGCCTCATCCTTTACTAAGACGATGCTTGGATCTGGATTTTGTGTAGTAAATAGCGTCACAGACATGATCTGTACAAGAGAAAAACCTGTGAGTTATCCTGAAGTCGGAACTGAGAGAAGGTGGTACTTGTTTGTTAATTGGAAAACACTGATTAAATCCACGAGCACAGTTTGCTCCACCTTTTAAGTCATGTTCGCTACCAATTTAGTGATAAATTCAATTTAAGTGGTCAGAATGTTTTGTTAAGCAAAGCAATTTTGATAAGGGTTGTCTAATACACCCCGGCAAACTGAGTCGATTCGTCTAGGTTAGTAGACGAATCGACTCAGCAGAAACTGATTTGCAAGAAAGCTATTTAGGGGAGGGTAGCAAATGTGGACGATTCGACTCGATCTTGCGTAAAGTCGAATCGACTCACCGGAAGTCGATTTGCGAGACCCTTAGAAAAAATACAGCAAAAAGGCTGCAAATGTGATCGAATCGGCTCCGTAAAGTCGAATCGACTCAAGGAAAGTTGCGGACGCTATAAACGGGCTAATTACTTCTCGGCATGCAAAATGGCAGTCAACAACAACAACAACAGTTTATTTGCATTCCCAATTACAAATGGTATTGCATATAAAAACAAAAACAAAAACAAACAAACAAACATAAAGAAAGTATAAAATTAAAGTAGCAAAATCGGTTAATTTACAATTCTTGTAACTAATGGTTCATTTCTTAATGAAAAAGCTTCGTAAATGAAGTGACCTAATCTTTTACAAATGAAAGCATCGGTGCTATTAAATAGAAAAACAATTTTGTTATTAGCTAATTTAAATAATCGAATTCGGGATATTTGCTAATGATATCTTCCACCAGAGAATTTCTAATTGTGTCATATTTATTGTAAAGATGAAGTGTGCTTCGGTTTCAACTTGATTTAAGCTGCAGTATTGACAGATTCTCAGATGCTCAGGGATGGAATGTCTTCCAGTTTGAACACAGGGGGCCCACACAAACTGTGTGACCGTTGTTCGTATTTTTAAATTTAGAGGAACTGATATATGGGAATATCGAAAAGGTTCACTTATCGTAATATAGAGAGACAAGTTTGTTAATTTTAAAACGCATGTCTGTTGAAAAATCCATTTGAAGTCTGCAGATCGGTGTTAATGTTCCATCAAAGGACTCCAAATGCAAAACATCATAACAACGCTTTCATAAAGTCAGTCGACAATTCTCTACACTATAATTTTTTTGCATTTGCCACAAAAAAACTTATAAACTGGTCTGGGAATTACCAAGAAAAGTTTGAACTGAAGCTGAGTGATAATTGTCTGTCATAACCCGTTCATTACGCTTCGTGTAAACTACTCCGCAGAAGTTCAGTTAAAATGTGTAATGTGGACTTCTGATAATCCCGGGGGGGGGGGGTACTCCCTTATATACACTATATACGTATGTGCCGCCCGATAGGGTAGGGTTTTTGAGGTGCTCAGTCCTTTAATAGCTAGGGTATCCTTTTTGGTATTTTTGGTATTGTGATCCTTAGATATTCCTTAGATAGGGTCACTAAATTGCAGTATCCACCCCAACGCGCAAAACGAAAAAGATATGGTATGTTAAAACTATACTGCACGCCTGAATTGGGCCTTAAAAAGGGTATGAAATCTCGATTTTCACGGTTTGAGAACCTTGGCGGCACGCACCTATCCTAAATCGATTGTCGGGAGTACCCCCCCCCCCCCCCCCCCGGGCTGATAATCCTTGCAAATGAACGAATTTGCGAATCCAATTGAACTTCCGCCCGAAAATTGAATGGAACACAACGCATGAAATGTTAAAATGGTAAATTAAAGTGTTTGAACTTGTTATGTGTCCTTTGAGTCACATTTTGCCATGATTTCGTATTCCCTGATGCAGACAAATAAAATTTACATTGAATTCACTGTTATTTCGCCACACGAAACCTACACGAGAGTTGAAAGATATTCTTAACTCAAGGCAAACGGAATTTTTATAATTAGTGACGCAGACTTTGCTAAGGAATTTTGCAAAATATTGTGGGGTAAGTTTTTTCGCTCTTAAAATCTTAAAATAGTTTAAACATGACTTTCTAGTCTACAATGGCCATCTGTACGACGAACTACAGCTCCTCTTTTCAGTCGCTTTCCCATTACAACAGTCTTTATATGTTTGTTCCCAAATGATACAGAAAGATACAGTACTCATATTAAAACATTTTTAAACTGTATCACTGCATTTTGTTGCAGTGAGACTGTTAACGTTAATGTTGGTTGCAATTATGATTTGTTCCGATCTCTAAGGGCCAGTCCAGTAGTACTGCAGTATACAGCACTGTATACAGTTATCGCCATTACTGCGGCATTGCATTTAAAGGCAATAAAACAAAAAAAAAAATCATTTAATACCGTGGTATTTTTTTGCATTCCAAATGTTTATTGTTAGCTGGGCAAGAACCATTCTCGTAAGCGGCCAGCTTCAGTTGTGAACACCTTTTCTGTGTCACCGAGGGTGTCCGCTTTCGGGAGCTTCCGCAGCAAGAAGTCCTTCGCGACATATATTTCGTCTGTAATGAGGAATGTAAAATATACGGCGGCGACAAGCGACCGTAAAACAACATGGGCAACTTGTCTGGGTGCAGCGGAAACTATCGTAAACCTAGAGGACGTTGGGCTGATCATAGGTAAACTGCTTCTATAAAGAATATATAAGCGATAAAACGAACATACCCTGCAGCATGACAAAATGGTATGCAAACATGTAGATACGAATTCGACTTAATAACAAAGTTTCGCGCTTACTAAAAGAGGAATGTTGTTTCACAACACTGCAAGAAAACACGATCATGTTCGGATACACTCTAGAATTCTAGAAAGGAATCTCTGATGACTTATCAGTTGACCTGCTAAACACGCACGCCTTGTCTTTTCAGTGATTTATATGATAATAACAAAATTGAATTTGTTTCTTTTTTTTTCTTTGATCAGAAGACTTTAAAAATTGACAGAACGTTTCAGTCGACAAAAGAGCACACCGGTTCGATTAAATGAGCTGTTTGACGTTAGGTCGAGAATACGCAACGCTGGCGTTTAGAGACAATTTCGTGCCACAACAGATGTGAGTTTGTTCAGTTTCTTTCTTTGATCTAAGGACTATTACCAATTACAAAACGTTTCAGTCGACAAAACAAAACACCCCATCTGTAGTTCGATTAAATTAGCTGTTTTACTTTAGGTTGAGAAACGAACGCGCTGGTTCTGACTCGAGAAGCGAACACGCTGGTTCAGAAATTAACACAATGCATGCAAGCCGTTCAGTTAATCATATTCTTTGATCAGTCGCTTCCAATCCACTTTACAACTGTCGCGTTTTCGGCTACGCACGTTAACGTACCTAAAAAAATCGTACGTGAAAAATGGGCTTTTACGCGCGTGAAACAGGTTTCAACTTTTAGTCGACCATCTTGCGTTTACGCAAGATTCAACCAATTATATGTCCGGATTTTGTCATGTGATAGCTCGGCCATGTGTATGGACGCCATGTTTAAGGGGGTGCAGAGTCGTTGCTAGGGACGTTATTTCATGGTTAAGCATTTCTCACGTGTCATAAACTGCTAACATGGTGGAAACTATGAAACTGCTTCTTCAGTGTGATTTCCATTCCCAGCTCCCCTAAATTTAAATGGTGCCAAAATATCTTTGAGGTTCTTTGTTCTGCGATATGCAGGAAAAACAGACTTTAGTGGGAAAATTTCTATAAGTTCTGACAATGGTCTAAGTCTGAATGAGTATGTTTTTTATGACCTTTTGTTATAGTCAAGCACTAGCGAAAAAAATGTTTTGTCAGGCTTGACTTTTTTCTCAAGAGTTCGGATATCTCAATATTAAAAGCCTTCAGTCAAATTGTTTTTCCGCTAAATCGTCGCTATAATTTTAAGATCGAAGATACAATTTGTATTCAACTGATCTGTAGAACAATTACGTTTAATTCGAGGAGCCGCACCATTGGAAACTGCACGTTCGCTGGGTTAGGGTGCGAACTAGGAAACGACAAATAAAGGTGACTATCTGTGGACTTGGGGTGAATTTAATTGTAATTGTAATAATAATGACAAAACACACGTGCAATCATGACTTACTAAAAAAGCCTTTTTAATTGACATGCCCTTTTTTGAAAATAACACTACTCGTGAAACGCTTACTTATTTCTTGAAACATTGCTCAGCCAAAAGATGATTGAAATACACAACAACCATTGAAAAACTTCTTGAAAAACTTATAAAAAAACTGGGCAAGTCAGTAACATAAAGCTGGTTTAACTTGGGCGAATGCTCCGCATCGTGTCATTGCTAAGGCCCATGCCTCCAGGAGTAGGATAGCGCGTTCCAGGTTTCAAGTGGGCTTGCAAGCCTTGATAACGGGCCTTTGCAAAAGCTTCAAAGGTTTTGTTGTTAGACAGCACAATGGCAGAAGAGACACCCTGATCAGTACCAGAGGGGAACAGCTCGTTCAAATCGCCCATGTGATCTTCAACCCACTAAAAGACACGTCAACAAGACAAAAATCAAGTTAGTGTTTTTGAAGCTGAAGGCTCTCCTTTATAGTGAATTGAATTTGAGTGATCCAGTGAAAATTGCTAACATAAAGCCGATGAAACTGTGGCGGATACCCACAGGGTCCACAGGCAAACAACATGCTAAGGGGAGCCTGGCATTCATAAAACTAAAAGGCGGCAGGATGGCAACAATCTCAAAACACATTTAGAACTGTTAGAAGCTCGTGGTGGTAAATAAAATAACCAGGGGCCGAAACATCTCGACTCTATTTAGCTACAATCTAATTTGGAGAAATCTGCGGCAGTGTTCAAAAATTTCCAGCAAATCAGAACCCAATATAACGTTTTTCTTACTACTATTGACTTGGCCGTATTATTTTCACGTTTTCCCAATCAGTTATTTCCTAAAAAGGGCCTGTGGATAAAGCGATGTTCTCCCCTGAAATACAAGATGTTTTCTCAGCGGATGGTATCTTAAAGACATTCAAAACAATTAAACATCAAGTAAGGCGAAATCGTATTTGCGACTAATTCATTGATGAGGATGTTACCTTCTCTCTCCCGCCATAATACGCGTGCGCATACAAAAGGACTCCGTCCGTCTGGGCCGGCAGAACACGCATGGAGCCATTGACGTGTGAGATGTTCTGGATGCCGTCGTTTGCTGTAAGGATTACGTGGTTCGTTTGACAACCGCCATTCTGTGCATTATTATACTGGGGATGAGTGTAGAAGATCCAAGTTCCTGAAGTGACTTCAGCTCTTATAAATGTCCCCTCACTGTTTTTCAAATCGGCCTCATCCTTTACTAAGACGATGCTTGGATCTGGATTTTGTGTAGTAAATAGCGTCACAGACATGATCTGTACAAGAGAAAAACCTGTGAGTTATCCTGAAGTCGGAACTGAGAGAAGGTGGTACTTGTTTGTTAATTGGAAAACACTGATTAAATCCACGAGCACAGCTTGCTCCACCTTTTAAGTCATGTTCGCTACCAATTTAGTGATAAATTCAATTTAAGTGGTCAGAATGTTTTGTTTGATAAGGGTTGTCTAATACACCCCGGCAAACTGAGTCGATTTGTCTAGGTTAGTAGACGAATCGACTCAGCAGAAACTGATTTGCAAGAAAGCTATTTAGGGGAGGGTAGCAAATGTGGACGATTCGACTCGATCTTGCGTAAAGTCGAATCGACTCACCGGAAGTCGATTTGCGAGACCCTTAGAAAAAATACAGCAAAAAGGCTGCAAATGTGATCGAATCGGCTCCGTAAAGTCGAATCGACTCAAGGAAAGTTGCGGACGCTATAAACGGGCTAATTACTTCTCGGTATGCAAAATGGCAGTCAACAACAACAACAACAGTTTATTTGCATTCCCAATTACAAATGGTATTGCATATAAAAACAAAAAAACAAAAACAAACAAACAAACAAAAAGAAAGTATAAAATTAAAGTAGCAAAATCGGTTAATTTACAATTCTTGTAACTAATGGTTCATTTCTTAATGAAAAAGCTTCGTAAATGAAGTGACCTAATCTTTTACAAATGAAAGCATCGGTGCTATTAAATAGAAAAACAATTTTGTTATTAGCTAATTTAAATAATCGAATTCGGGATATTTGCTAATGATATCTTCCACCAGAGAATTTCTAATTGTGTCATATTTATTGTAAAGATGAAGTGTGCTTCGGTTTCAACTTGATTTAAGCTGCAGTATTGACAGATTCTCAGATGCTCAGGGATGGAATGTCTTCCAGTTTCAACACAGGGGGCCCACACAAACTGTGTGACCGTTGTTCGTATTTTTAAATTTAGAGGAACTGATATATGGGAATATCGAAAAGGTTCACTTATCGTAATATACTGCGATGAATATTTACATACAAGATCAAAATAAACGTATTTTTACCTGAAATGTTATGTGGTATCATTCTTGTAGCTGAAAACGGCGAATTTTAGCGATTTGAAGGGTTTTTCATCGGACGTTTACCTGAGCGTATAGTAGAGAGACAAGTTTGTTAATTTTAAAACGCATGTCTCTGTTGAAAAATCCATTTGAAGTCTGCAGATCGGTGTTAATGTTCCATCAAAGGACTCCAAATGCAAAACATCATAACAACGGTTTCATAAAGTCAGTCGACAATTCTCTACACTATAATTTTGTTTTGCATTTGCCACAAAAAACCTTATAAACTGGTCTGGGAATTACCAAGAAAAGTTTGAACTGAAGCTGAGTGATAATTGTCTGTCATAACCCGTTCATTACGCTTCGTGTAAACTACTCCGCAGAAGTTCAGTTAAAATGTGTAATGTGGACTTCTGATAATCCCCGGGGGGGGGAGGGGGGGTACTCTCTGATATACACTATATACGTATGTGCCGCCCGATAGGGTAGGGTTTTTGAGGTGCTCAGTCCTTAAATAGGGTATCCTTTTTGGTATTGTGATCCTTAGATATTCCTTAGATAGGGTCACTAAATTGCAGTATACACCCCAACACGCAAAACGAAAAAGATATGGTATGTTAAAACTATACTGCACGCCTGAATTGGGCCTTAAAAAAGGTATGAAATCTCGATTTTCACGGTTTGAGAACCTTGGCGGCACGCACCTATCCTAAATCGATTGTCGGGAGTACCCCCCTCCCCCCCCCCCCCCCCCCCCGGGCTGATAATCCTTGCAAATGAACGAATTTGCGAATCCAATTGAACTTCCCCCCGAAAATTGAATGGAACACAACGCATGAAATGTTAAAATGGTAAATAAAAGTGTTTGAACTTGTTATGTGTCCTTTGAGTCGCATTTTGCCATGATTTCGTATTCCCTGATGCAGACAAATAAAATTTACATTGAATTCACTGTTATTTCGCCACACGAAACCTACACGAGAGTTGAAAGATATTCTTAACTCAAGGCAAACGGAATTTTTATAATTAGTGACGCAGACTTTGCTAAGGAATTTTGCAAAATATTGTGGGGTAAGTTTTTTCGCTCTTAAAATCTTAAAATAGTTTAAACATGACTTTCTAGTCTACAATGGCCATCTGTACGACGAACTACAGAATTAGTTCGTCCAGAGGTATAATGTATCTTCCTCCTTTGCCCGTCTTTATACTAGACGAACTGCAAGCTGTATAACAAGACGCACTACAAATGTTTGCGCAAGTTCGTCTTGGACGGATAATATGTCTCTAGTATAAAAACGTAACGGCCAATATCTCAGTGAATCAAAAACTTGAGTAAAATTGGACGCTTCGCAATATATTGGAAAATCCTTAACCCTGACGTTTAAGCTGAAATATTTTTATTGAAGTTTAATTCTAGGCGTCCGATTTTTACCGAATGCCGGATATGAAATGAAAAATACTCGTTGGACTCCACGAATTCAAGATCTTCTACCACCGTCAGATTTTGCGATTCTGCTAGACAACCCCGGTAAAAGTTTGTGGGCCAAAACAAAATATAAAAGTTCTAAACTGCAAATACCCCGCACCAAATCTTATGACTATCTGACGAAAAATCACAAAAAAAAAAAAAAAAATGTGTAATAGACTCAAAAATGAAAAACTAACTTGTATACACTTCTTACAGTTCGTATTTTAACAAACATGATTGGCTTCACAAGACCGTCTGAAAACCACTAACCTGCGTCGTTAGGGTGGACTGCTCCTTGACTGACTCACTTAACAATTGCAAAGGTGTTCGTTGACTCCGCCGCCACTCGACAAAACTGAAGACTGATAGTTAGAGCTGAAATCTAGGCGGTATTTATCGAAATAGTGTGCAGAAAGTTCTGCTTTAAACTCCTTGCTGCTTCCGTTGACATGATCAGATCATTTTTTCTCGCCAAAAAAAACAAATAGTGTGTAGAAAGTTCTGCTTTAAACTCCTTACTGCTTCCGTTGACATGATCAAATCATTTTTTCTCGCCAAAAAAAAAAACAATAGTGTGTAGAAAGTTCTGCTTTAAACTCCTTACTGCTTCCGTTGACATGATCAGATCATTTTTTCTCGCCAAAAAAAAAATAGTGTGTAAATGAAAGAAAGAATAGGATATGCAACTTACAGCATTAATTAATTTAGAGCCTCGTAGGATGGGCCGTTTTGGAGCTTGGGCCTTGGTTCCTACTCAGATTCCCTGCCATTTTTTCCCCAAGGGGTTTTCTAAGGCAGGTTTTTTCTGGCCTCCGTCTAACCACAGTGGTATTGTGCGTGGTTGCTCTGCTAATGCGATGGTGATTATTGGATAACGCAGTTATCAATAGTTATTGTATACTGTATAGAGTTGTTAACTAAGGCTCAGTGTAGCACTATTTACTGTAAATAGTCCCGGTGCTCGGCCGAAACCTGCAAAATAAACCTATTGGTATATAATTACAGTCTGTTATGTAGTGAAGCCGAAATTAAAACTTTCTCATGATTATTCAATTTTTTAAATAATCTATTTTGTTTAATAATTTTGTCAAAAAGGATATTTCGTCAGTGATTCATCATATAACATACAGTGAAATAAAAAGTGCGTTTCATCTTCAACTGAACCAAAAACAAATTAAAAACTAATTTATCAAACCGCGTCTTCAATGACACTAGTCTAGACAAACGGAAATAAGGACTGAGTAAAACAAAAAGAAATCAATCAAACGAAGAATGACCTATAATAGCAAGTAACTTTCTACACACTATTTGTTTTGAGCAGAACTTTCTACACACTATTTGCTTTGAGCAGAACTTTCTACACACTATTTGTTTTAAGCAGAACTTTCTTCACACTACTTGCTTTGAGCAGAACTTCCTATACACCGTACTATTTGTTTTAAGCAGAACTTTCTACACACTTTGTTTTGAGCAGAACTTTCTACACACTATTTGCAGTTTTTCTGCGAGAAAAATGATCTGATCACGTCAACGGACGCAGTAAGGAGTTTAAAGGGGCATTGTCACGCAGATTTTGCTGTGTTTTGGTCAAAATACCATAAAGCTGCGATATCATAGGAATATCAATTATCGGATAAATATCAGATTTTTAAAATCAATCTGGAATAGGTCTAATATCCAATATTATCAAAATTAATATCAAACTAAAAAATATCAAATATTTTTAGTCAATGTTATCAGATATTTATGTCTAATTCGCTATATAGTAAGACGCCAGCTTTGTTCAACGATATTTTATATTATATATTTTATATTTTATATTATCCGATATTATGCCGTTATAGTATCAGATATCTAATTAGATTTAGTC
>JAJGOT010001169.1:0-57189 GCA_022457155.1 Cladopsammia gracilis | reverse complement strand
CCCCCCCCCCCCCCTCTTCGTTGACCTCACCAAAAAGATATAAATACAAAATGGAAATATAAAAAAATCAGCAAGCTTAACTTGACGTTGTTCTTTGTCCAAAGGAGGGGGATATTTTAGTAGTCCTCCCCACCTCCCTAATACAGTGGACATGATTTGCATTTGGTACTCCTGTGAAAATTCCACCCCCCCAGCCTTTCCTTTTATGGAAAAGAACTTTTAAACCGAGATTTTGTAAGTTCTTTGTGAAGAACCCCTTACTGGAAATGTTTTTTTTTTTTCTAATTGCCCCCCCCCCCCCCCCCCCCCCCCCCATCACAGGCATATTTACTGTCTTTTCCCCTCCCCCAACTTATGCCATAATTTCCAGAGTAATTGAAAGATTTCCACATATCAACATGCTGCAAAGCTCTTTAATAAAACTTTAAAATGACCATTTTGTCAACAATTTAAAAAAATATATATTGTAAGATCAATATTTTGCTTTTGAAATATTTTATGCCTGTTAACAGAAACTATAAACTACAAACAATAAGTATGAATTTGAAAATTGCAGTCACAACCTGTTTAGGTTCTAACAGTAACAATTTTGGAATACTATATACGAGCATTTGTTGAAAATCATCTATTAATTTTTTAACTGTTATTTGAACACATTGTAGTGACATATTGTACTCTGTCACACAGGTAATTTTTTTTCACAAACCGTCAACTTTCTAACAACATTTTACACTTGAAAGAATATAGACTACAATTTGACATTGCTGTGTCATTATGTACTGTGCTACACAGGTAAATTTTCACAAACTGTAAAGTTTCTAACAGCAACATAACCTTGAAAAATAATTATTTAAGATATTGCTATGACATCATGTACCCTGCCACATAGGTAATTTTTATAAAACTCTTTATTTTCTAACAAAAATAATTCGCTAGTTAGATGTCTTTGCAACAGCTACTATAAAATATGTTGTAATGTTAAATTAAAACTACAAAATATTGCAGTGACATCATGTACTCTGCACAACAGTTAACTATTTTTTAACTCTTAAAATTCAATAAATGGCACAGTATAAAATGATTCATATTTACTTTTCTCCTAAACAGTGTTCATGATTGGTTATTATACAATATTGCTGGTGAACATTGTTTATTATTGTTCCCTTTGTTTAATTGAAGTGATGTTCAATTTCTTGTTGTAGAACAATGTCGCTTCTACAGATAGCAGGAGTTCTGTTATATCATCTTCATTAAAATCACTGGAATCTTTAACCTTGGCATCTGATTTGTACATGTTGTGCAATGTTACAAGTTTGTCATCAAAAATTGTTAAGGAGATCTGCTCTTCATTTTTAATAAACAGTGTTTTAGCGCGTAGGAAACAGCAACACGCGTTAGAATAGAGCAACGAATCGAAGAAACTGGAAGAAGACACCAAAGAACTCAACTCGGTAACTGGCAAGGAGATTCAAGTTCACGAAGGTTAAGATTACCTCGAGCTTCTGCAAACAACAATTTCGTCCTGAAATATTGAAAAGGCAAATTTTACGTTTGTAAAGCTAATAAAGAATAAAAGAAGCGTAAAAAAACAGTAAGAAGCGAAAAAAAACAATTTACACACCGGAAAACTCACCTCCTTCTTGCCAAGAAAGCACATGAAAGTCGACTGCACATGCTAAATTATCCAGTCGCGCATATACCACTGCGCATCCTAAATCTTCCATTCGCGCAGAACCACAATTCCTTGCGCCTTTGATCTTACCGCCGACCACAATTCCTTGCGCTTGGTTAAAAAAAGTGATTTCAAGTCCCTGTAAAGTAATCTTTTGCCGATTAGAGAGCTGCCTCGCTCGTTCGCTTCATGCTCACTCGCTGCGGCAGCAATAAGGCGTCCGAGGTGGTCCAACCTGATTTTGGAGTATCCATTCTAGTCACCACCCTAATTTCATTGGACCTGTATATCATGCAGCTCTATTGTTTTTAGGTCTAGGGTCTATTGTTAGCCATTGATGTGTTGTATGTTCTATTATTTTCTCAGCAAATCAGAGAAGACCTTGTAAGAGCTGCGTACTGCCCCCATTCTTTCTTACACCCATATTACTTTCATATGCCTGCTACACAGGCTACTGCAAGGTCATTTATATCAGCCTTTGTTGATTTCGTTTCGATAAATTGTAAGATAATTCTCATGCATCATGACCAACTTTCATATTTGAAAAATTAGTCTGCATGTTGTTACATTCAATAACAGGTTTGTAAAAACATAGACTAAAATAACTTACTTGCAATGCATATTGGGAAGCATGCATTTTACTCCATTACCGGTAGTCAATATGTTATTGTGTTAGCTCAGCTGGAGCTGTTTTTCTTGGAAATTTTGTCCTTTCAGGCTTTTGAGCATCATAAACAATTTGTATAAACTTGTTGACATTGCATTGACACATATCTTGCATTTGAAAGTGGCATCTTTTCACAAATGGCTGCACAAATATAAAGCTTGGCAAGGCAGTGTAATGCAAAGATACATGTAGTAAGAATATTGATCTGAATACTTCTCTCTCGTATAAGTGCATGTGTATTGCAGCGTTTGTATTGACCATGTTACTGATTCATACCTGGAATTTCGAATGTAGCATTATTTTTGTCTAATTTGGGCAACCAGTAACTGCTAACATATACTTGTATAACTAACCAACTAACCAAACAAAGAAACAATCAACAAATCAAACAAACACACAAGCAAATTAATTAATTAATTAAGTAATTAATTAACAGTATGGCTTTGTCGAAAACAAACTGGCTCTTACCTCCGAAATAAGCATATTTGACGCAAGGCGGGGAGAAAGATCAAATTATCCAAAAATAAGCAAGTGTATTCACGAGGTGCTGACTGTACAAACGCAGTTTTTTCTTCTTTGTTTGTTTAAGGTGGCCGTATTGTAAATAATTTACTAGGCTCGACTACCAGCCGCTGTTGGGAACGAGCCTGCGCGCCTGAGAGACCGGAAGCGAGAAAGCGGCGGAAATCGAGCCAAACAATGTACACAAACGACAATTTCTCAAAATCCACTCATTAAAATTTTATAAAATTTTTAATAATTCTTATTTTTATCGCATTTCAAATAATGAGAACTTTAAAACGGAAGTCTGACAAAGGAATTCTGTGACACGATCAATATTGACTGGGCAGCTATGTTCTTAAATATTTAAAAAAAACCGTTTGTTAAAATTTGGTTGAGCCAATTTTAAATAATAAGAATTATTTATTGTAAGCTGTGTGCGAGTTCATGAGAAAATCTAATGACTGGATTTTACGTAAATCTTATAAAAGTGAAATTTTAGGTTTGTTTTCAATCATCCGCTTTGCTATGGAAACAGTCCAAAGCGCAAATTTTAGCCGTTAATTACAAAATCTTCCATCACTGTATTTACCTTTTGCCAAGTTCAGCTTCTAAGCTGCAACCTTTCTCACATAATGCCCTAACGAATGACATAAACTTTCAACCTATAAAACTGTTCGGCCACCTCATTATATCTTCACTGTGAACCTTCGAGGGTGCCTTCCGGAAAATCTTTCGTACGCGCGCTATTTTGAACGAAACCCCCAAAACTATATATCAGCACCGTAAAGCTAATAAATTGTCGATTCCGAAAATAACTTTTATTTTTCTTTAGTTAAGCGTGTAGCTCGCCCCCGCGCCCATAGCCGTTCACAGCCAGCCGTTAGAAATTTTTGTTCTGTTTCAGCCGTTCAAAGCGAGCCGTTCAAAGACCCTTCAAAATAATTCTTTAGCCGTTCAAATGAAATTCGATCTGTTAGGCCCGGTTCAGACGCCGTACTTCACATGAGCCGAATCGAATTCGAATTTAGACCGACCCAAATTAATTAATCCCGGCTGAATTGATTCAGACGCCGAACTTAATTCAGCCAAAATTCAGTAATTCCCCTAAAAATTGCGGATTTGGGTCAGCGGTGAAACATCCCTTGAAAACATGGCGGACGCTGGCAACAAAATGCAAACAAAAGCCGTTCTTCTGCGAAAAATCAGTACTGGAAAACTCAACAAAAAGAAGACGTATTAACCTAGTTTGCAGCAAGGAGAAGACAATTGATAACCATATGTGTACTCTCTCTTCTTTTGGTCATGTCTCGTCGAATGACAGTTACTCATCAATACAGCCGTTACATTTCAAACATTTATATTTCGTCGTGCTAAAAGACGAACTACACATGCCAGCTTCGCTGGAACTCGTAACAGAAAGTTTTGCCCGCCAGGCCGCAATGTTTCTTCTTCAACACTCTTCTACGCATGCTTTGTGGGAAAACCGCTGGAAAAATACATTATTCCTCGCGAAGCGAGGGCCGAAGGCCCGAGCGTAGCGAGGTTAATAAATTTGGCGGCCGAAGGCCGCTCGGGTGCTCGGGTGTTCGGGTGCTCGTGTGCTCGGGAGCTCGGGAGCTGAGCCGTGCGCAATCGAGCGAAAAGTTTATATATATATATATACTGAAGATGTCGTGCAGTTGCCTAGCAACAGCGCAAAGCTTGAACGCGTCAGACGCAATCTTGTGGTAGCCATGCAACAGAACCGGTTTCAACCGGTCGAAACCGGTCAGGACTGGCGACTATAAAAGAAAACCGGTACCTCACATTGGCGCACTCTCATGTTTATTCATTGAGGGCCGTACGTTTATTTATTGAGCCGTGAAAAATGTTTACTGTTGGTGAATTACAACCAAATTGTAATGCAAATGGAACACAGGAGGAAGAACAAGGGACAAGACAGATTCGCCGAGGAAGATTTAACAACGAAACTCCTCAACAACGTGAACGGCGACTTCAAATTCAGCGGGAACAGCGAAGAAGAACGAGAAATCAGGAAACCACAGAGCAAAGAAAACATCGCTTAGCTCAGCAAAGACAGCGCCGTCAACAGGAAACGGAGGACCAGAGGAACCGCAGATTGGAATATCACAGGCAATACAACCAAGGTAGGCTCGAAGTAGAAACTTTAGAAGATCGGGAAATTAGGTTAAATTTAGAAAGAGCTCGATTACATAACAACAACAACAACGAAACACCCGAGCAACGAGAGCTTCGATTACATCGACTTAGAACAAACCAGGCACAACGATTGATTAATGAGACTGAACAAGAACGAAATTTAAGATTACAAACGCTTACAGAAAATCAGTACATTAGAATACAAGCAGAAACTGAACAACAAAGACACAACAGATTACAAACGCTTCGAGAAAATCAATCCATTAGAATACAAGCTGAAACTGAACAACAAAGACATGACAGATTACAAATTGCTCGTGAAAACACTGCTCGTAGACGACAAGTAGAAACGAACGAGCGAGAAAATGCTGCTGTTTACAGAGAAAACGAGAGACCAGAACATCTTCAAATACACCAAAATAATCCCGAAGATTATATTTCCAACGGGTGGAGAAATGCGGAGCAACCTTTACATGAACAGCAGTGGGTTCAATCTGAGATGGCAAATTTTCAACGTACAATGAACAATTTAGAACACCGACAATGTGTCACCTGTAAGGAAACTTGGCCAACAAAAAATGGTTTAACACTTCAGATTTTTGAATGCATAAGATGTAAGCGAGATAAGCGAAATCCTAAATTATACTCCCAAGAAAATGATATGAATCCGGGTGCTTTACCAGAAGAACTTAAATGCTTGACTGATATTGAAGAAATGCTAATTGCTAGAGCTTGCCCAATTATGAGCGTTTATCGTAAACATGGGGGACAACGAGGTTATAAGGGGCATGTTTTAAATCTTCCCCAAGACATTCAGGGTTTCCTTAATAGACTTCCACCAAATGTTACACAGCTACCTTATCTAATAATTCGAAGGCATGGAACTTACAACACACACAGAGACTGTAGAGTTAGAAGACAGAAAGTACTTCAGGCTATCACATGGCTTAAGGAGAACAACCCTTTTTATGCTGATATTGTTATTGACTATGACTCACTTGAGCGCTTGCCGGAGGATGGAATACCCGCAGATCTTCCAACAGTAGAGGATCCACAGTCAAATGAACAGCAAAACACTTTACAAGAACATGCAGAAGAAGAAAACCCTCAGCTGAGTCATTCGTTCCTTCCACTTCCGCAGGGTCAACAGTCAGAACAGAATGCAATAAGAGCATTAATTAATGGTGTGGATCCTCTAGACTGGCCATCAAATAATGGGGAACCTGTAAATGAATTTCACACAGAGGGTTTGGCTACAATGGCATTTCCAACACTATTTCCTTATGGGACAGGAGACCCAACCAAACATACACGCCTTCATGAAGTTTCCTTGACAGAGGGTTTCAAACACCTTATTAAGTATGCAGACCTTTCAACCAATGGAACCTTTACCTGGCGATTTGCATCACACCCTCGATTTCCATATTGGGCATTGAACATGAAACAACGCCATCAATTATTGTCGCAAGCTCGTATTTATCTTACTCAAAACCCAGAAGATGCCAATTTAACAACTGAGGAACTTCGAGAAATGATAGGTCAAATGTCAGCCACCCAGCTAATGAATCGTGTCCAACGTTACGTAGCTAAGGTACAAGGTACAAAGCAGTACTGGTATCAGCGTCACCAGGAACTTAAGGCACTAATAACACAGAAAGGGGCTCCCACTTTCTTTTTTACTTTCAGTGCCGCTGATAACTACTGGCCAGATTTACACCGACTTCTTCAAGAGCCAAACAATGCAATTCCTTCTGTTCGAATTAGGGCTGTCATTGATCATCCTCATATTACAGATTCATACTTTGTTACAAGACTGGAAGAATTTTGTTCTTATTGGCTGAATCATGTAATGAACGCGGAATGGAAATGGCTTCGCTTTGAGTGGCAAGCAAGAGGCAGTATACATGCGCATGGATGTGCCAAGCTTTCCAATGACCCAGGCCTTTGCAACCTTGTAAAGACAGCTGCCCAGGGATGGAAGCTGGAACAAATTTTACGTCTGCAAGAACAACAACCAACTTATCAGCAGATGGTTAATGACTTCCATCCCCAAATAGAAGCAGGACATGAAGCAAAAGCAACTGTAATAGCATATGCCGACTGGCTAGTGACGACCATCAATGATGCACTTCCACAGGAAAATTGGACTGTACCCTCACCACATCCATCCGCAATATCGATTCAAAATGTAGAAAATATGGAAAGCGACTATCAAGCTCTGGTCAATTCAGTGCAGCGTCATACAAAATGTAGCACAGCATACTGCATTAAAATTAAACCTGGGCAGCAGCCAACATGTCGATTTAATTTTCCAAAAGATTGTCAGGAAGAAACTTCAATTGACTTTGAGCTGATAAGAAAAACCACTAGCAATGACTGCGAATTGACAGTTGATGAAATCACCAAAGCACGAATTAAAGCGACACTTACCACTAAGCGAAATGATGACCGCATAAACTCCCACAACCATGTTATGCTACAACACTGGAGAGCCAATGTTGATCTTCAAGTCATTGTCGACACTGACCAGTGCATCCGCTACATGGCAAAATATGCAACAAAAGGTGAACCAAGATCACAGTCGGCAACTGAAATACTTAGCGTGTGTGTGAACAGGCTTCATAACACAGACATGGCTTCATCTGCACTGCGAAGAGCAATGATTCAAGTTGTTGGAGAACGCGACATAGGATCTCAAGAAACTGCACATCTGCTTCTTGGAAAACCATTGTATACTTCTACATTCACATTTCTTTGTGTGTCACTGGATGGAAGTCGAAGGGTTCGCACCGGGCAAGATGACGATGACAACCAAGGGGATGAAGCACTAGATCCATCAGTACTTGACAACTATGCCATTCGAGTTAAATGGCAAGAAAATATACCTCAAATTCTTAACCTTAATCTTGTCCAGTTTGCTTCTGCTTACTATGTAACTAAGGGGGAGCTCAAACACCGTAAACAGGAAGTAGTTGTTAGAACTTTTCCAAATTTCTCTCCAAATCCATCAGGTAAAAATTACGGTAAGTACTGCAAGTATGGTCTGATAAAATACAAACCGTGGTCTGGAACAGTCAATACAGTATGGGATGGGCTTGAAGACTCTGATGAAAATCAAATTCAGTGCTACCATGCATTTCTTGCCTCTGAAACCGCTGCAGATTATATTCCAATGTTGCAACAAGAACTTGAAAAAGCACAATGTTATAATGGAGATGAACCAGAAGATGATGATGATGACGATAATGATGAAGTGCCAAACCGCGAAGAAGAACCCGAGGAGTGGATGTTGCTGTGTCGCTTGAATCAACAGTATGACAATGACATCTCGCAAGAAAGACAGTCTCATGAGACTTCCCAGTTCGACTGGACAGAAACTGCCAGAGCAATGCCTCCTGGTCTGCTTCGGGAATGTGCGAACTGGATAACAAAACGCAGGAATGAAGCACTAGAGGACCCAAATGCTATCAACAGACCACACCACCAACCTGTTCATCCATCACAACTAAATAGAGACCAGATCCTTGCTTACAACATACTTGCTATACATCATGCGGCCCTAATCAGTGGAACTCCAAGAGAACCACTGCATATGATCATTACAGGGACAGCAGGATCAGGTAAATCTTTTCTCATCAGTGCAATAAAGGCCCTTCTTGGAGACAAATGCAAACTTACAGGCACCACTGGCATGGCAGGGTACAACATTCAGGGATGTACCTTACACTCTGCATTGCAGCTGCCGGTTCGTAATCATAATAATGCAGACTTACAAGGAATAGCATTGCAACGTTTGCAACTTCGCTTTTCTGAAAAGCATTACCTTATTACGGATGAAATGTCTATGCTCGGACAGCGCACACTAGCTTGGGTCGATAAGCGTCTACGACAGGCAACAGGAAAACTTCATGAACCCCTTGGCGGGATTTCGGTTATAATTCTTGGAGATTTTGCACAACTGCCACCTGTTGGAGATAAACCGATTTATGCTACCCCATCCAGTTCATTACTATCACAGCATGGTCATTCAATTTATACTCTTTTTCAAACTGTTGTTATGCTAACGGAAAATATTCGACAGGCGGGAAACAATCCTCAGGCAGAAGAATTCCGATCAATTCTGCTTCGCCTGCGAGATGGTCAGACAACTCAAGATGACTGGATTAAACTCTGTGAGAGAACACCACAACAAGTCAACATGAGTGAATTCACAGAAGCACCTCGATTATATTTTGACAAGCAAAGTGTTGCAAAGTACAACTTTGACAAACTCACCAAACTTGGAACACCAATCGCTCACATATCAGCTGTTCATTCAGGAAGAAATGCAAAGTCTGCCAAATCAGACGATGCTGGTGGCCTTGATAATATAATGTTCCTTGCACGAGGGGCTGCGGTAATGCTAACTTGCAATCTTTGGCAGGAAGTTGGTCTGTGCAATGGTGCCACCGGTGTTGTTCAAGATCTAATCTTCAATCCTGATCACCCTCCCCCTTGCTTACCCATTGCAGCACTTGTTCAGTTCCCAAACTACACAGGCCCATCTTTTCTTCCAACAAACTCTCAAACTGTCCCAATACCACCACACTTATTTGAATGGGAAAGTGATGGACAGCGATTCTCTAGACAGCAGCTGCCACTTCGGTTGCGATATGCAATAACAATACATAAATCACAAGGACAAACATTGCCTCAAGTAGTTGTTGACTTAGGAAAAGCAGAAAGAGCTTCAGGATGTAGTTTTGTTGCTCTTTCTAGAGTGCGCTCTTTACAGAACCTAGTGCTACAGCCAATGGCCTTTCAAAGACTACAAACGATAGCAAAAAGCAAACAATTACAGGAAAGACTCAGAGAAGAAGAACGATTAAGAACTCTGGCTCAAATCACCGCACTTAGATATCAGCAACATGTATAATCTGCTTTTCAATTGAAACAACCTACCTTTGAAGGCAAGTATTTATAACACTCACATAAGCCATACATTATTATTTAATCAACATTTTGCAAAAAAAAAAAATATTAAGTTAACTTAACAACTGAGGCAGATAATAACATGAAAATGAGGTGAGTGGAAACTATTGTTTTAGTACATACTGTAGACTGATGTGTAGTTATACTTAGTTGTGCAAAATTTAATGCACTTTAAATGTTGTCAAAAACAAATAATATTCAAATGGTTTAGTAAGGAGAATTTCTCTTTAAAGTTTGGATAAAAAGATTTTTCATATTAGGAAAAAAAAAAAATTCAATTAGCAATTACAAGCTAATGTGCATCACCTATATAGGCGAACACATGTTTGTATGTATTTAATGTAAACAATCAAAATTACTACTTGACATTAATTATTGGAATATGAAAAACATATCAAATCTCCTCATAATAACAGTGTATGAGAAAGCACATAGATTATGACAATTAAGAACCTGAGTTATCTGTGTAAATAGGCCATTTCCGATTTGACTTTAGCTCTATCAAAGCAAGGCTAAGTGCGAAACCTTTCATATGAAAATGAGTTTTCATTCACATGCAAAAAAAATTATTTCAATGTGAAAGAAAACTCATTTTCATATGAAAGGTTTTGCACCTAGCCTCACTTTCATAGAGGGGCTAAAAGCAACTCGAAAATGGCCTATTGGATACAAATTCACTGTAGTATGCCTATTTGAAGTGTGTAGACACCAGTAAGGAGAATGTACCTGTACATATTTCATTTTGGGATTTTTAAAGGGGTTGACTGGTCATGAAGACCTAAAACCCAGTCTGAACCAACAAATTCACCTTTCTGGTCTCCATACATTGCTTGGGGTTTTTGTATAGAATTTGTTGCTACATCTTGAATGTTCATGTTTTTTTTTTAAAAAAATACATAATTCTCATGACATGTATCCTTAATATAGTAATGTTACTGTTGCGAAAATCTTCCACAAATTTCTCAACCAATCAAGAATAGCAACAAAATAAATTGTGACTTGCTTGCTACCAGTAATTGTTCTGAGTAGTGATTGGTTCATTTGATTAACTGATTGTGTTGTGATTGGCCAAAGTTATAACGTTAGTTTTAGTTTTATTACACTTGATTGAAAACAAATATGTAATTGTGAAATGTCATTTCTATTATGGTATGTTCTGTGATTTTTTGGACAAAAATAAATTATCTTTACCACACCATTGAGTTGTTATTTATTGTACTGAGTCTCCCTGCAGCAGCCCTAAACTCCTGCCATCTCAATCATTAAAGGCCAATAGTGAATAGGCTCTAATTACAAATGTTTACTTAGTAACCTGGCCTTTGTGGATATGACCTGATATAAACCTTTCTTCTTTTCATATGTAAATCATGTTGTTCTTTTGCTAACTAACATGATTTACATATGAAAAGCAGAAAGGTTTGTATCAAAACAAAGTCAACTCCAACCTCACTTTCAATCAAAGGCCAGGGTACTAAGCAAACAACTATAAAATGGGCTTTTGAGTGCACATTGCCCGGGACTCAGCTCCACAACAGTACTATACATCCACTTTCACACCAATTTCCATTTTGTCAAAAATTAATGAAAAGATGTGGGGTGGGGGACTAATTTCCTGAGGGTCTTTTAATACCCAGTCCCATAGCGATTACACATACCCTTATCTCAAAAAAACCAATACTGACCAGTACCAGTTCCCATTTCTTTTATTTTAGAAATATGTTTTAGAGGACTGACTACAAGTCAAGAAGAGACTGGGAACCAGAATGTCTCAACTTCAAATTTTGAGACCGTTGTGGCCATGCAACCCAACCTCTCCAGTTAAACCAGAAAATCGATCTCTCCCTCCCACATCATTAACATTTTGCAGTGCCCCCTCTCCCGAGCTTCGCGAGGTTCTGCGGGACACGTATTTCTAGTAATAATTTATGCATCGATTCGGCTCATGTGAAGTACGGCGTCTGAATCAAAGCCGGTCTACAGCCGTTATTCCCGGCTGAGCCAGGCGGGAAAAATTGCTGAGCCGACCCGAATTAGATCGGCCGTTCTTAATTGATTCAGACGCCGTACTTCACATGAACTTAATTCATTGAATTCGATTCGGCTCATGTGAAGTACGGCGTCTGAACCGGGCCTTAGCAGATATCGTTACCTAGCACGTGACCAAAATCTACCATGAAGAAATTGTTCTTTTTTGTTGCACCTTTGGTGCGAAAGTTATTGCTGCTTCGCAGCAGACTATTTCGAAAGGACATGATAACGTCACCAACACATGATTGCTGGATACCAGACCCATACCAAAGTCCTGAGGCAAAAAAAATTATGTTTGTCACGATCGACAGAACTTTGTCGTACAAAATGCCTCGATTGCATTCCTGATGCTTTCAGAATGGCCTGGAACGGGTTTGGAAAGAACGGCCTTGCCGCCATGATGGATTCCACAATACAAACTGATTTGGTAAGTGAAAATATATCGCAACCGCTTAAGATGTTGCCAAAAATATTCGGCTAATAGTTACGAGAACTTTTAAACAAACTGTCGGAAAACTCTGTACTTCTTGTCGTCGAAAAATAAGGAACTTGTTCCGAGTAAAAGCCAGCAAAACTGCATCTTGGGATCGTGTAGTGAGGCAGTGAGCACAGAACTACAAGTAATGACACTAATCACAACAATCTAACTTATCGGCCTTTTTGGCCAGCAACTTAGAGGGCTCTACGCCCAGCAACTGAGAGGTCAGTGTGCCAAACGATCCAGTGCGATCGTATAAAACTAAAGAAAGTGACAATCTGTACATTTGGTCGACTGAAAACAACCGACACTGAAAGTACATTGTCTCAAACTGGTTACAGCTACCAGAAGCAAGCTAAACCAGATGAATTGCACGATTTTTCCGATGCTTCAGAAAATTGAGCTGAGGTCACAGGGTTCAAGTGTTCTCCTGAAATACAAAAGGCCAGGGAGCTTTCTTAATCTCACCTTCGCAGCAATTCACTTTCTATAAGAAACTACTAGTTTTATGTAATATATCAAACACGAGGAACAGTGTTTCATCAGATTTCCAAACACCGAGAAGTGGATTGGAAAAACGAGGCGCAGCCGAGTTTTTTTAAACCACTTCAAGGTGTTTGGAAATCTGATGAAACACTGTTTCGAGTGTTTGATATAGCTTCTCAAACTGATCGTTAAATGCGGAGAAAACGAAGGAATAAAATCGCCAAAATCTATGCAAATTAAGACACGATTTCAAAACCTCCTTCACGGTAGTGATTTCCTTTGTGTTCTCGTCATGAATTATTAATGAGTTTGAGAATGTTATATCTAGAAGAAATAGTCGTTTGAAGCTGTATTTTTGTAATGGACGATTCCCATAAAACTCTTTTTTAAGAATATCTCGAGTTCTTTTAATGATTTTGCAAAACGTCTTTCAATATTTTCTAGATTAATATTATATCTTTACAGAAATTTAAAAAAAAAACTAAAATTGTGCAAAATGGGACCAAAAAAAGCTTCACAGTTCCCTTAACAGGCTACGGCTTTACGCGCTATTCATTAATAGAATAAAATCACTACCCATGACCTCCAAAACTACTAAAACCTGACACTGATGGGACACTCACAACTGCTCGATTCATATTTTCTGTCATACTTCGCAATTAATTTGCCTGGTTAATAAGATGTGTGAATCGTCTTAAAACAGGAATTCGCTTTTGAAAGAAGCGAGGACGATGCAACGGATATGTACAGGGCAATCGTAGATGATGATGCCCAGGATATTGACAGCTCCCCGGTTTCACCATCTTTCAGCAAAGGACCGTCAACGTCTACTCTCCAACAGGGCGCTGAAGTTGGATGGGACAGCGAAGGAAGCAGCGATGTAGAAGTCGCCGAAGTTTAGGGAATTCCTTCAACTGGAAAATGTGCCAATGACTGAAATACGTAAAACTGATGTCATTGGCCGAAATGCATTAACCCAAAAAAGAATCTACGTTGTATCGGTCTCTTCGTATATCTACAATCAAAAACTTTTAACTTTTCATTTTTTTTTTTTCACCTGCTGTGAGTGTATAAAAAATAGAATCCGAGCCCACAATTAACTTGTGACGTAGTGCTTTGTCACGAATGCGTTTCGTAACAAGAGGAACGGGAATCCAGCGATAACAATAACAAATTTGTTGTAAACGACTAAAAACAACAATAAGCTAAAAGGTGTTTCGCAATTCGAGTTTTTAATGCAACGTTAAAATCGCCAGTAAAAGGATTTTTCAAGTGAGACGCGTTTTGAACTGTTTCTTCCTTCAAATAATAAAATTGAACAATTACAATGACGTAGTCCGATATAGCTCAGTCGTGTAACCGGGACGATGCTGGTTCGAATCCTGGTTGTGACGCCCTCTTTTTTTTTCTTTTTCTTTTTCTTTCTCTTTTTTCTTTCTTCTTCAGACTGGACATTATGAAAGTGTTGTAGTTTTTTTTTTATGGGTTCGTCAAAAATCCTTACATTTAATTTTAAAAAATTATCGAACAGTGTCAGTGTGAAAACACAAGCTTGCCGCAATAAACATTTCTTATTCACGGGTTGGTTCTTTGGAGCCTTTGATTTCATAATGAGTTTAAACCATTTAGGTGTAAGAATCAAGCGCAGCTGTCTTCGCATTTATGGAGAACTTGTTAGCAAAGAATTCAGTTTCCAATTTTCCAGAAAATGTATGACTCCATCGAAGCGCGATCGAAGAAAGCTATATAACAAATCACTTAATGACTGATCCCTCGGGAAACAGTGAATTTTGTTTCTCTCGAATCTCGATGTTTCCCTCAACGATTCTCGGGAAACATCGAGATTCTCGGGAAACAAAATTCACTGTTACCCCGGCCTCGGGACCAGTCTAAGCCTCGTGACGTCACGAAGAAAAATAGTGTTCTGATTGGCTCGTGCGAAATACAAGAACATCCGGCTACATCGTAATATGGCCAAAAATATCTCACAGACACCGGAAACGATCACTTAAGCCAAAATTTTCAGCACGACTTTCAAACTACGGCAGGGTATATTCTCGTACCCCGAGCCCTCGTTTCGTTTGGTCAGCCAATTTAAAAACATCGTGAAGCTCTGGGGATCATCCATATCCTTGAGATCACCTCAGTCAATAACTTTCATTTCAATATTATTCTTAGTGATTATTCTCTTCGTGATGTCTCAGTAATTACTTCTATTTTAAACGATTCCATGTTTGATATTGTTGTTAAAATATAAAAAATTTGTAGTTGGTCATTAAATAACAGGCCACTGTTATAGTCCGTCTCAATGTCGTTTGTGAATATGTTGTTAATTAATGTCGCTGAATTTTGAGTTATTAGTCGTTATTCGTTATTCTGTAATGTTTTACCAATGGTGTTCCTCCACTCAAGTAACTCGTGCCATCCACTTGAACAAAAACTGAGCGATCGATGCCTTAGTTTAACAGTTCTGTGATGTTCTAACCCATTCAAAAATTAGACGGAACGCGTAGCGGACACAAGAGAGAAACTGTTATCTTGGGATTTTAGACATATGGAGATAAGCTCGCTCTTTTTAAGGTCCAGGAGTACTGCAAATCCAACGGTGTTGTTGTTTAGTTGGTTAAAGGTACTGAAAACCTCAGCTCAACGTAACACTCTTCACGCTTTCCTGGTCCAACACAGGCAGTCACGTTTTCCGAGACGTTTCCTTCAAGAGTGAAAATTAGTGATATAAAATACGTACCAGTTAAAGTTGCCATAAAGACTCCCTTATCGCATGGTAATGCCAGTTGCTATTTATGTAAGCGAGTTGGTTTCCAGCATTTGACACAGATGTTATCACTGACCTCACAAGGCACAGATGCAATGCGAACATGTTGAAAGGTTTGATGAAGGCCTGGCCGTTGACCAGGTGCCAGAAATCGCAACATAGAAAATAAAGAACCGTTTATTCTCAGATTAGACTACGAGTAGTCCCTCCTTTTTCCTCAGGGTTAGTAGAGCGAGCGAAACGCAAGCGCGCGTGAAAATCACCCCACACGAGAAAGGCGAGACGCGCGGCGGGGAGAGCGAACTTATGCCACTATTTCATTCAGGCAAGACGATGGTTTTGGTTCTTCTCTCGAACCTCATCAGTTGCCGGGTTTGTATTTGGACGCTCGCGTTCGCAGATGTTTGTGCCATGCTCTACACTTGATAAATTAAACCTTTCCCAAATCCGGTTGAAAGTATCACAAGAACATCTTTCCCCGCCAACAGTGCCTCCACCGCTTGAGTCTGTTCCGGTTTCAGCGATGTTATATTTGGAATTTCTTCCAGACATGCCTGAAGTTTGGCAACCATTGACAGAAACTAAAACTGTGTCGAGTGTTAATGTTGATAGCGGCTGGCGCGTTTTTGACAGATGTTGACAGATTGCCATGGAAGAGCCAATCAGAGTTTTGAGTTGTGAGAGCAACGCATAAGTTCAAAACCTTGGGCTTTGTCTGTAGTCCCTCCTTTTTCTCTCTACCCGCCGCGCGTCTCGCCTTTCTCGCGTGGGGTGACTTTCACGCGCGCTCGCGTTTCGCTCGCTCTACTAACCCTGAGGAAAAAGGAGGGACTACTCATAGTCTATTCCCAGATATCAACCATTATTTTCGGATCGTGTACACAGATAAATTTTCTGCCCATTTCGTAAGTAAAGTACTCCAAATGCACTTATCACAAATTAAGTTGCCTGATAATCCCTCGCTCACTTTGGACGCCGTAATGCCGTAAAGGTAATTGTTGTTTTCGTATGAGTATGAGTAAAGCATTTGACTCCCTACATCCATCACTCATGATAAATAAACTGAAGGCGTACGGCTTTTCAGAGGAATCACTTAACTTGATGAGATCATATTTTTCCAATCAACAAAATAGAGTTAAACTCAATGGAGTTGCCAGCAGTTGGAAGGATACTGTTAGAGGATGTCCTCAAGGGTCATCATTTGGACCCTTACTATGGAACATTTTTCAAAATAATATGACATATATAGTAAACAATGCAAGCTTGTCAATGTACGCTGACGATCATCAGTTGTATGTAAAGGGGCATTCAGTTGACTGCGTGGAACAACTTTTAACAAAAGGGGGGCACACTATATCAAAATGGTACAAAGATAATTATTTGAAGGGAAATTATGATAAGTATAATTTAATGTTATTAGGTAGGAAGAACAAAAATGAGAGTCCATCTGTCAATATCAAGATTGATGAACAGGTTATTAAATCATCACCAGACTTGAAGCTACTGGGAGTAACATTAGATGATGAACTTAGTTTTAGTGCTCATATAAGTGATATATGCAAAAAGGCAAGTAAGAAAGTTGGTGTTCTGGTACGCCTTAGAAATATGATTCCCACAGAAGCCAAGTTACAATTGTATAAATCGGCAATTTTACCTGACTTAACATATTGTCACATAGTGTGGCATTTTTGCAAAGCATCAGATGCAAGAAAATTAGAAAAAGTACAAGAACGGGCATTACGTGCTGTATATAACGATAGGAATGCTACGTATGAGGAACTCCTAGAAAAGGGAAGACTCTCTAGTCTTGAGAATAGACGATTACAAGATATACTAATTTTAATGTATAAGGTTAAAAATTCAATAGCTCCAGAGCATGTATGCAATATGTTTTTTCACGAAACATTACGACTTTTATAGAAAACTGGATCGACGGACCGTTTGAAGGCGAACCTGTCATCGCCGCATAATTGCAGCATAATTACTTTTCCATCGAGACACCATAACAACGGAAAAGCTGCTGTTGCGCAACACTTTCCGCGAAGAAACACTTTGACACTGCACGTCTATTAAATGACCTTCAAACTACGGCAGGGTATTCTTGGCTTTCACTTACGTCATATCAAAATTCAGAAGCATTAAAAAATAGATTTCGAATCCAAAATGTTTATGGAATTGTAAAGAGTTTAAAACTACACATCTTGGCCAAATTTTGAAGCGCAAAAGCATTTCGTTCAAGAGTTATAGGCGAACGAGTATTAGATATTTTTAGTAAGAAATGTATGGAGCGGCCATCTTTGTGCCCCTGCGGCCAAAAATTCAAAGTCTTAATTACACCAAAAATTACATCCAAAACTATTGTATTTGCTATAAGCTCAATTAACTCGGCTTATAAGCACTTATAATGCAAACAATAACTTTCAGCTGATTCAATTTTGTTTAGGGGTGGACCATTAGAAATCCTGGGAGGGGGGTCAAAAATTTTTCAGTGTATGAATTTTTTTTTCGGCCTGAGTGTCCTGCAGGATTTTTTTGGGGGGAGGTGCAAACCTGTAGGTTTTTTTTTTCTCAGATCTTTTTTATAAATGTGTGCAAGCTCCAATTTTTTATACTTGGCCCAATCCATTTTTGGTATTACATGCTGGAGAGTAGATTTAAGCCAGATTGTGTAACCTTTGCATGAAAAATGAAATGAGCAGAAATAATAATTGAGATGGAGTGTTCGAGCGCCGAAGGCGCGAGCCGCTAGGGGGGTCTGGGGGCATGCTCCACCAGAAAATTTTGAAATCTTGATGCTCTGAAACTCCATTTCTAGTGTTCTGAGACAACAATTTCTGTCAAAAATGTTTGGCAAATTGATGTGGCTTCTCGTCGCTTTGCGTCTCTTTGTGTGGCTCCACATACAAGTACTCGATTTCATTTTATATTAATTTTCTTGCTGTTTCTTTAGTTTATCTGGATATCAGAGTTAAGTATACGCAATTTCGTCTTTTTGTATAGTAAGTATTATGAGAATTTGACGAAAATGACAGAACAGATGTCAAAATCGGGATTTTTCTATTCCGATCACATATTGGTCGGTATTCGGGATTTTGAAGTAAAATCGGGGTAATCTCGACGAAATCGGGACGGTTGGACAATCTGTAATGTATTTAAAAAAAACTACTTGCGTGGAGTACAGCAGGTTACATATTTCATGATGTTTACAGTGTTTTCAAATATGTACATAAACAAGGTTTTGGTTATATTAAGATATTGGTACATGTACCAGATAGACCTTTGAGGCACGTAATTTTTGACAGCATTTGACTTAACCTGAAGTTGCTTTTCAGTGAATTTTATTACCAGAGAGCATGTCATACTCTCATATGTTCCACTTTAAAATAAATAAATAAATATATAATTATATATATCCAGTTAGCTTGCAGGATTTTATTTTTTTATGGTCAACTGCTTGCAGGAATTTTTTTTGAGACAATTTTCCTTTGCAGGATTTTTTTTTTGGTAATTGTCACCCCCCCTCCCAAGATTTCTAATGGTCCGCCCCTTATTTTCGCGGCTTATCTAAAATAGCGTGGCGCATTGCGTGACGCATTTAAAACCTTTGTAAATCGGAAGCAAAACATCGTTAAAACCTAAAACTTTTTGTAACACTTGTATCCACATACCATGTTAGAAACAGCTTTGTAGGTCATTTTCTTTAGATTTTTTAATTTTTATGACGTCATGTGAAAGCCAAGAGCCAGAGCCCTCGTTTCGTTTGTGTCACGAAATGAGACGCTCGCGTGAGTATACAGAGACTCAGCAAATAAGTAATAATAACTAGTAGTAATCATAGATTATAGTGCGTCTCCTTATACCGTAGCACCTCGTCTTGACCTACGTAGTACCTCAGTTTCAACCATTGTTGAAAGGGGCTATATCACGAGATATGTCACGCAGGCAAAAATGTCGCGCTGACGTCAAACAAATTCACGCTATCGCCGTGGAATCGGGCAAAATCCTTCAATTCTGCCGTGCTGTGTACTCCGAAAGGTCTCAGATTTTTCCGACATAAATAGTATATTTGTCTTGATTTCATTTCGGTTTATATTTCTCCGATTCTTAATTGATACGCCTCAGTACTTGGTGTGATATCCGCAAGGATTTTACCGATTAAATAAATGTAGATATCTCAATGTCTGGAAGTTGCATCCAGCATATGTTTCGTTCCGCCTGGACGACGCGCTAAGCATGCTGGATACTATTGTGACGTTTCGAGATGGCGCAGATTTGGTACCGACACTCGTTCCGCCTAGCCGACAAGATTAGAAAGTGTCTCCTTTGTCGACGCAAGTCGACGCAATAATAATAATAACTAACCTATATAAAAAAAATATACAAGTCCTAGGTAAAAACATCATTAAAAATGTTAAAAAGACAATATAAAAAAGGTAAAAAGAGTAAAACCGATTTCATTTAAAATTATTTCAAAAGTCCCTATAAGTTTGGTTTAAAGTGCCTATCACCCCTAGAAAGTTATTTTCAGAATCAACTCTAAGCACATTGGATAGTTGAATGGTAAAATATTTCTTGTTTTAAACGTCAAGTTTGTGAGTTATATAGATTTAAATTTACAAAATACTAATTAGATGATGTCAACCCGGGAATTTGCCATTATTTCTACGCCAATTTACAATGCGCAGTTTACAGCTTGAGGATAATTAATTTGACAAATAATAAAAATAAACTGTGGATAGTCGATTGATTCATTAAAAAATATTACTTGGAGGTGAAAACAAGTAGTTGTATAATAAATGATTCCTGGGTTGACGTCATCTAATTAGCATTTTGTAAATTCAAATATCTATAACTCGCTAACACGACATTCAAAACAAGAAATATTTTACCATTCAACTATTCTACGTACGTACATAGAGGTGATTCTAAAAATAACTTTCTAGGGTGATAGGCACTTTAAGTCTGAGCCAAATCAACATCGCTTACCAGAAGCGCTTCGTAAAGCTAAACGAACATTTAATATTGTGGAACAACAAAAGTGAAGAATAACATCGAAAATTGTCGAACGTTTTGGACTCCCGTACGAACAGCAAATCGAAGTCCGCGTACGGGTTCCGTACGAATAGTCACTGCGTTGTTTAAAAACTGAGAAATCGCGCAGGGGCGAATGAGTTAATGAGTTTATCAATTTATTATGCGAATCAATCGTAAGAAATTCAAGTTACATGCACCTTAAAAAAACAGAATTTTAGGCAAATTACTTACCGAAATGCAAGCACCAAGGACATCGACGAGGACAATGAAAGGGAACCTTTGCTACTTATTGCTTATTTTGCTGTTGATTGGTTGATTCATGGTCACATGACATCTAAGTGGGCAAGAATTATGACGTCAGAGGGTAACGTTGCACTGTTGTTCGCTAACGCACGTGATCAGACCGTGACAAAAGGTGGCATGCTTATGATGCGTGGCATTTTTCAAAAGAACATGGGCTTTATTTTTCTTTGTTGGGACCAAGGGATGATTTCTGAACGAATCTTACAACTTTTGAAATGCCGTACATTTTCTATATTTTGAACCACAACACTCTATTAAATGTTCAAAGTACGAATTAAAACGCCTTACTAAATATAATTTTAACTGAAAGTAAATTCAAGCATAAGTAGAATCCTTTCCCCGCATATATAAGGCATAAAAGCATATTCATTCAACTTCTAAAGCTAGACTTTAGCGATAAAATCTTAGAGCTTGCGAATTTCGCTTCGCTATGCCGGCCGCTTCAATTTCAATCGCCAACACTGTTCGTAAATTCGTGATAGAATTAGGCCCAGTTCAAACGTCGAACTTCACATGTGCCGAACCTAATGCAAATGAGCAAAATCTATTGTTCTTGCTCATTTGCATTAGGTTCGGCACATGTGAAGTTCGACGTTTGAACTGGGCCTCACACGTTTTTGGGCGTCAAGTTTAAGAAAAATTACATTGTCATTGACTAAAAAGGATATAAGTTCCGTTGAAACACTTTACACGCTGAGAAATTCGTAAGAAAAGGATACAGAAGCGAAATAAACTCGACGTAGTAGCGACTAAGCCGTGAGCGGGATGGTTTATCCCGCCCACGGCTTAGTCAAATTTCATACTACGGCTGAACATCAGCGACAGACGTGAAAATTTACTTCCGGTAGCCGTAGTAGAGCCCTCCGTCGTCATTGCTTAAAGTCCCTAGTAATTTGGCCCGCGGTACATATTTTTTGTAACACAATCAGTTAAACTTTCAAAACGGCGGCGACGATTCGAAGAAAATAGCGTCTTGTACAAATGTTGTACGATCAAATGGAGCTCCTCTGGACCCTGTGGTGTAACAATAGATTACAGTCAAACCGGATGTTCTTTTGAGGGCAACTTTGCAAACTTCCGCCGCAATAGGTATTTTGATTGACAGTTTGCTTCGAGCAAGTTTCGCGAGCAAGTTCCTATTTCAAACTTGCGGTCAGTTGCCGGATTTCTGAATTGAAAGTACTTGGTTTGGTTACCTTGCAGTATTCCACAAACTCTACGATGACAGGAGTAAAAAACTGTTCGTTCCTTCCAGCCAGGTTTACCGGGAAAATACGTCTCGTGTTGTCAAAATCTGTTTACAATATTGGATACAGTTTGCCTTGATAATCCAACAATGCGTGCGATTTGTTTTTGTTTTACACCAGACGACCATTATTCTCTCTCTTTTCTCAACCGAGGTGGTATTATTGCGATGTACGTGAGCCACAATTGAAGAAGGACGTGTTTTCACAAAATTCGCAATTTGCAACTGATAACAAGTTTGAAATAGGAAGTCGCTCGCGAAAGTTGCAACTTGCTCACGAAACTTCCAACTTGCTCGAAGCAAACTGTCAATCAAAATACCAATGTTGCGGCGGAAGTTTGCAAAGTTGCCCTCAAAAGAACATCCGGTTTGACTGTAACTTGTGACTTAGCCTGTTCCAGGCTCCGAGATAGTGGGGAACGCGCGAATTAAAAAAAGAGAAAAATCAACTGGAAGAGGGAGCGATTTTTGTCTTTTTAGAATAATAAGCATATTATTCTAAAGCTGGGCTAAAATGTTTTTAGCGACGAGCAGGATTTGTGTTAGGCCTGTCACCTTTTATAAAAACCGAGCTTTTTCAGCTGTTCGACTTGATCTCGCATCACTGACACCAATGGAGAAACAACTATTTATCGTCGATTTCTCTGCCAGAGCTGCTTTCGCCTGGCGTAGAAAGAGCTGAAATATCAAGCTTTTCCCGAAATCGGTCGGCCAAATCGCGAAGACATCTTTACCACGCGCCAAGTTTACAAGACATTCTTGTTTCCCTTTCCTGGGCGCTTCTATATTAGGAAAATCGCGCAGGAATTCGTCCAAGATATGACATAACTTTGATTCCTCTTCATCACGCGCGAGAATCACGTACGCCATCGTTACGATTGACAAGTATAATGTGCATAGCGAGGTGTTGACATAACCTGTCAAAACGGACCAATCAGAGGGTATACCAGGAGCTGGTATACCGGAAAGAGCTTTTTAAAGAAATGTTTACAGGCTCCGCCGACCACCCTCTCCCCAGTTCCCCCGCGATTTTGTCTTTTTTTTTTACTTGGCGCGTTCCCCACTATCTCGGAGCCTGGAACAGGCTACTTGTGACTTAGTGCTTTGTCACGAATGCGTTTCGTAACAAGAGGAACGGGAATCCAGCGATAACAATAACAAATTTGTTGTAAACGAATAAAAACAACAATAAGCTAAAAGATGTTTCGCATTTGGAGTTTTCAATGCAACGTTAAAATCGCCAGTAAAAGGATTTTTTAACCAAAACACGCGTTTGATCTGTATCTACCTTCAAATAATAAACGGCCCAGTCCGATATAGCTCAAGGTCCGGAAGTTTCCTTATTTTCCTAGACTTGTCAAGAATAATGCCGTACCGTATACCAGGCACATTAGATCAAATTGAGCATTTTCTTCTCGGTATTTGAAAACGAGAATTTCACGTAACGTGAAGTTTCCAGGTTTTTTATGGCATTGAAATTCCACGGTACATGAAGTTTCCAGGGTACGTAATATATCAACAACTCGTGCTTCGGGTTTCATCAGAACAATAAAAGCACTCGGCCGCTTCATCTGTTTCTCGGAGTTTGGAACGCCTGATGAAACCCGAAGCACGAGTTGTTGGTATAGCTTCTTAAGGTGGCTCGACTGGGTTTTTGAGCGACGATACCGTTTAGCTTTGAGAAACTTGTGTACCACCACAAACGATCCAACGGAAAATTGATTGCCACAGCTGTACTAGAGAAAGATTAAAGTTTCAGATGAGATTAGTTTTATAAAAATCGGAGTTGCCAAAGCAACGTTATGACGTCACTTCCGGTTTTACATAATACCGAATTACTTGTCATCAAGAGATAATTTTGGAAAACGCTCTCTGGATCTTCGACCTGACGTACTTGTCCTTAGGTCTACAAAATTTTACAAATTTTTATGGAAGCGTTTTCGAGAAAATTTCGAGTGAATTTTTAAGGTGTTAAAATACAACAAAAACAAAACAATTTTGAAATGTTATTAAAACTTATGTCTACAGGGCTTGATGAAATAATGTTTTGGTCTGACATGAATTTTATACCATCCAAATACATTAGGTGAAAATCTCAAGGAAATCGCTCCGTTTGGATTTCAGAAATATTACCTTGAATATGAACTGGCCTGGAGTGTTATTTCGCTTTTACATCAAAAATTGACCCCACACTTATTAAAATTGTCATGAATTAAAAAGCGAATGATGAATTTTTTTAAAACTTAGTCCTCATAAAGATTAATTAATATTCAATACAACTGCCAAGTTTCAAATTCATTGAAACGTTCTAAGGCTGTCAATTTACAGCCTCAACGTTGGAAAATATTGAGCTGATTTTGTTGATCTCATTATGTGTCTCCATTGTCTCGAATCGCCATGCAATTGTAAATTTCAGTACAAAATGAATTCATAAACACTTCATTGTTTTGTTTTAAGTGTTACATGAATTCATGATGTACTGAAAGCTACAATTCCACGGCGATTTGAGACAATGGAAATGCATAATGAAACAACAAGCCACAAGCGCGAAAATCAGCTCAATATTTTCCTGAGTTGGCGCTAAAAATTTACAGCCTTAGAATGTTTCAATGAATTTGAAAATTGGAGATTGTATTAAACATTAGTTAATCTTCATGAGGACTAAGTTTTAAAAAAATTCATCATTAGCTTTTCAATTGATGACAATTTTAATAAATGTAGGGTCAATTTTTGATGTAAAAGCGAAATAACACTCCAGGCCAGTTCATATTCAAGGTAATATTTCTGAAATCCAAACGGAGCGATTTCCTTGAGATTTTCACCTAAGGTATTTGGATGGTATAAAATTCATGTAAGACCAAAAAAATTTTTCATCAAGCCCTGTAGACATAAGTTTTAATAACATTTCAAAATTGTTTTGTTTTTGTTGTATTTTAACACCTTAAAACTTCACTCGAAATTTTCTCGAAAACGCTTCCATAGAAATTTGCAAAATTTTGAAGACCTAAGGACAAGTACGTCAGGTCGATGATCCAGAGAGCGTTTTCCAAAATTATCTCTTGATGGCAAGTAATTCGGTATTATGTAAAACCGGAAGTGATGTCATAACGTTGCTTTGGCAACTCCGATTTCCATAAAACTAACCTCATCTGAAACTTTAATCTTTCTCTAGTACAGCTGTGGCAATCGATTTTCCGTTGGATCGTTTGTGGTGGTACACACGTTTCTCAAAGCTAAACGGTATCGTCGCTCAAAAACCCAGTCGAGCCACCTCAAACGAGTTGCCAACTATTATTGTTTGTAAACAATAGCTTTAGAATGTGATAAAAATGGTTTAGTTGGAATGTGCCATTTAGGAGTTAGCCAACTTATTTCAGTTTTCTGTGCGAGATGGATGAGTCAAGTTCAAGGTTTCGGATTTCCAAAACTTGTGACGAGGAAAAGGCGTGCCGGAGTTATCAATTCTGTTCCGAAATCCACGGTTTACAAGAACAAATGGGCGATACAGATTTTTCGAGAGTGGCAAGACATTGGTTTGGATGTGCAAGAGTTGACTGAAAGCATTGAAAACATGAATGCCAAAAGTCAAGAGAACATAAAGCTATGTTCTCTTGCAGAAGTCTAAACTAATCTCAAATCTCAAATCACAAATCTTTATTTTAACACGGTAAAAATTCATCAGGTTTTTAAAGTATAACTACATAACAATATTTGATAATAATAAATAAATATCTAAGAGTCTTAAAAATACTGTTCAAAATTACACCAAACTATACCTGTTTTCCACTACTGGCAATGCAAGTTCGTTCAGGAGGTTGTAAATAAGTCGGGTGAACGATATCCCTCACGGACGCTTTACAATATTGTCTGCGGCTTAAAACGTTTCTTGGTGGAGAAATTAAAATGGCGAGGGCGCATTAAATCCATTGGCTGTCAGCGATAAAAGGTATCATTCGTCATAAATTCTACGAACTGCGATAACATGTGAAACACCCAACTATTCTGTTACATTCTTTGAAGGAAATAAAATTTTGTTGTTTGCTTGAGATGTCATTTACTTCAAATTAATTTATTGATGTCATGATTTTCCGAGAATCAGTGGACATTTGAATATTGTATCCAAATCTCTAAAGATTTGGATACAATGGCTGCGGTCACATCTACGACGTAACTAAAGTTTAACTTAAGTTAGTCTCAAGTTACGTGACGTCATACCTAATTGTAGTTACTGCTTTCGGTCGACTTTGCGGTCACACTGACCACGCTCTAACTATAGTTAGTTCTAATAAGCCTATGGATGACGTACCATACAACTTTTACCTAGGTAAATTCGAAATAACAATAGCCGCGGTACGCTGAAATTTGAATTTACCTTGGTAAAGTTTTTTTCTCCGTGTAACCGATTTTACCTAGGTAAAATTTACCTGGGTAAATTATAATGGTCACGCCATGGAAAACAATAGAATTTTTCCTAGGTAAAAGCCTGCCCTGATAGTAGGGTCGATTGGTTTTCCCGATAAACCAACCAATGAAATCTCGAGAGCGAGTTTTTTACTGCACGCTCTTCACGCTCTTGCTGTCGTTTTCATGCCAATGAAAATGCAAATTCTCATATTGTTTTGTCCAATTAAGGTTTAAATTATTCAAAAAGAACAACTGGGAAAACGTTAGTTAAAAAAATTTTAAACTACCTCGCAATTATTCCAAATTGTTTCAGTAATTTGTCAAGGAAGGAGTTCATATTCAGACAGAGAAAGGGAACCTCGAATTTGGTCATTTGACGTTGTTGTTTTGCAGAGAACGGCAAATAAATTTATCAAAGTGTGTAATGCACGTGCAGAGCCGTTGTTTTGCTAATTACTCAAGTAGATTAAGGCCTGGTTCTAAATCACTTGTGATTCTTAAGCACATTTTCCAAAAATCAAAGTTTAAGGCATCTAAGAGGAATAGCAAATGATAAAATTAACCAAAATAGAAAAACTAGGAAAAAGAATCTCAAATTACATCATCACGTGATCGACCACGCCCTCTATTGTTTGAAAATTGCAACCAACGATTCCCACCACTTGCTACATGTGCATCTTCAGTTTCACTGTATCAAAAGAAGGACTCTAAAAAGTGTCTACGAAATCAGCTCGGAACGAGAGGAAACGTTACAATTTGTTAGTACAATTGGTATTCATTGACTAGTGCCAGTCCTCCTCTAAACAAAATTTTGAACAGGAAAAAGACGTTAAGTGGCCTAGTCTCATTCCGACCGGTTTTACAGGAACACTATTAGTGGCCATTGTTTGGATCTATAGATGGAACGATTTTTGCTCTCTAACTGGTGGGACTTTCGAGTCAAAGAAATTTTTGATAAAACAGGGCACGACTGGTCACGTGATGCAGTTATAGACATTTTCCTACCGGAAATTTGAAGAACTCTTGGTTATAATTAGCCTTAAATTATTAGTCCTAGGATACCTTGAAAACACTTTACAATAGACCACCCCCCTTTATATAATTTGAAAATCTGTAAAGGAACCATGCCTTAATCTACTTGAGTAAACCTATTGTTTTTTACACGTTCTCGTTGCCGTCGCCGAAAAGCCTAGGTAAATTGATTTTACCTAGGTAAATCAAATTTACCTTGGTAAAAGTGCTTCGTGTAACCGCGGCTATTGTTGATCCGTGAAATGTCAACATGGTTGACCGACGTAAAGTGTGTCTAGTTTTTCTTCTTATTTATTTTTTTCGTGCGGCAAACCGTCGGAGAAAAATGAGAAATCATCGCAGCAAATACAAGGACGGCTGCACAAAAGCTTGAAGGGTACACGTGTTGCTACCTTGTTGTATGTAAATTTTTTGTTTGTTGTGTTTGGTTTCCCCCTCGCTTCACGCTTGGTTTTTATTTTGCTTATTTATATATGCTCATATCGCACGTGCGAAAAGAATTGTCACATTCTGATTGGTTGTTTGTTTGTAAACTTAAGACCAACCAATGAACCCTGCTTGGGTATAACTATAGTTAGTCTTTATTGTTTTGGATCACCGAGGCGTAAATTTTCTAACTATAGTTAGAGTGAATAGAGAAGCGGTCACATTACCGAAATAGCTAACTATAGTTATCCCGGTCTTAACTATAGTTAGTAGCCCAGATGTGACCGCAGCCAATATCCAAATCTTTAAAGATTTTCATCCAGTTTTTCATTGGGTATCCAAACACATGCACGTGATGTGGTATACATGTAGTGATTTGTAGTTGACTTGATGAATTATTAATGAGTTTGAGAAGTGAAGTTTCCAAGCTTTTTATTGCATTGACATTCCACGGTACGTGAAGTTTTCAAGCTTTTTATTGCATTGAAATTCCACGGAACGTGAAGTTTCTATGATGTATACTGCATTAACATTGCACGGTACGTGAAGTTTCCAAGCTTTATATTGCATTAAAATTCCACGGTACATGAAGTTTCTGGGCTTTTTATGGCATCGAAATTCCACGGTACGTGAAGTTACCTGGCTTTACATTGCACAGAAATTCTACAGAACCGGAAGTTTCCAGGCTTCATATCACATGAAATTTTTACTTCAACTATGATGCAAAATGGAAAAAAATTCCAAGTATTCACAATGTCATTACAAAGTTACAGTTCCTCTTATTAACAGTGTTACTTGAAATAATTATAGTTATTGATTCTTTTAAAATTCACACATGATTTACATATGATACAAATCTTAAAGTATGAAATACACAATATTGTTACAAGCATCTCAAATAAAAATTATTACATTGCGTTTAACTCAACTCAAAGGAGGATTTTTCAGGTATCCCATGATGCAACGCGAATGAACTATATTATCAACTGAAATTGCGTGACCAGTCATTTGCCATGGAGTTGCTCGAAGCGAGCGCATCGTTCACTGCGTAGATTTTAGCAGTCAAACATATATCACATCGTCCAATCTGGCTTGTTGTAGGTTCCTAACGGTATTTAGTACACGATTGCTTCCCCAAAAAGTAAAGAGAGAGAGCGGCGACTTTGTCTATTTCTGAACACGGACAAATTGAAAGGCATCGACTTCGATTTCCGGATTTCCGGCAGATGAAAAAATCTTGCATATCACTTGTAAAAACATAAACATCAAGCGATTTATTAGGTTCGAACCGAAGAAAAGTGTCAAAACGATCAAATGACTCGTAAAAGGAAGCTGCAATTGCACTAAATACGATATTTCCTTCGACTGTAAAAACCAAAGAAAAGAATCTACGCGATCGAAGCGAACGTTTTGGCACCGATTTTGACCAAAATTCAACTTTCATTAATTCCTACAAAACGTGGGCACTTAAGGGGACCTTGTAGTGTATTTAAAAGAGTCACTCTTCAAGTGCCATTAGGCGTAATTGTATGCTAAAGTCCCCAGGATTAAAAACGAAACACGGCAAAACAGATCAAGGGTTAAAACACAACAAAGAAACGAAGCGGATCAGCCATGCATGCCACTCGAAACAAAGACAAATATTGCGATACATAGGCAAACAGGCCCGGATCAAATGGTATCTAAGTAAACTTTAATGTACATAGAAACCAAATAACGATTTGATTCACCTTTTATCGCGTTGGAAACGAAGAAAAAGTTTCGCGAAGATCAGTAATATAATTTCTCATCTACAATACCGTATGGACTTTCGGGGGCCCTGAAAATGGCGGATGAACCAACGTAGGCGCGCAATGCAGACTGCATACCCATAGTTTCCTAATATTTCTTCTACTCTGGTTTCCTTGTGGATAATTCCATTATGATTTAGCTTAGTATGAAGTCTACAAATGTCAGACGTCGTCCCTTATTTAGGTGAAGCTATACAGTAATATAGCTATACAGTATACATTTTGAATTCGTTCGTAAGCTCGTCCGGACGTATACAAAACATGGACCCGGATCCATGGACCACCCATGTGGACCCGGTCCAAGGGAGGGTTGTCCAATACTGTCGACTGGAATCCAGTGGTATCCCCTTGCTTTCCATCGGAAAACCGGAAGTCAAGTGGGTGAGATGGATGAGGGGGTTGAAAGTCGTTCCGATAGAGTCCATCGGATCCATTGGAAACGATTAGATTCCGATGGAAAAGTACATTTTCTATTCGTGAGTGACTTAGAAAAATTCCACTCATATTGGATGAGGGGGTCGAAAGTCGTTCCAATGGAGTCCATCGGATCCATTGGAAACGATTAGATTCCGATGGAAAAGTACATTTTCTATTCGTGAGTGACTTAGGAAAATACCACTCATATTGGACGAGGGGGGGTCGAAAGTCGTTCCGATGGAGACCATCGGATCCATTGGAAACGAACAGATTCCGATGGAAAAGTAGATTTTCTATTCGTGAGAGACTTAGAAAAATTCCAGTCATGTTGGACTGAGAGGGTCGAAATAAGAAAAATATAAGAAACGGATGCTTATTACAGATTACATGTACCACCTTTCAGTATAATCGTAGAACGCAGTCGTAGAGTAGAAGAATAGGACGAACGGAAGCATCTGTAGTCGAAGTAGCGCGCTTGTTTCAGGTCATTGCTTAATCAACGAACTATATAACCCGTGTGTAGCGTGCTTGTCTCGGGTCATGGCTTAAAGAACGAGGTATATTACATGTGTAGCATGCTTGTCTGGTGTCATGGCTTAAAGAACGAGGTATATTACATGTGTAGCATGTTTGTCTGTTGTCATGGCTTAAAGAACGAGGTATATTACGCTGATGTGTAGCGTGCTTGTCTCAGGTCATGGCTTAAAGAACGAGGTATATTACGTGTGTAGCGTGCTTATCTCGGGTCATGGCTTAAAGAACGAGGCATATTACATGTGTAGCGTGCTTGTCTGGTGTCATGGCTTAAAGAACGAGGTATATTATATGTGTAGCATGCTTGTCTGGTGTCATGGCATAAAGAACGAGGTATATTCCATGTGTAGCGTGCTTGTCACAGGTCATGGCTTAAAGAACGAGGTATATTACATGTGTAGCGTGCTTGTCTCGGGTAATGGCTTAAAGAACTGGATCCGATGGACTCCATCGGAACGACTGTCGACCCCGGGTGGAATTTTCCTAAGTCTCTCACGAATAGAAAATGTACTTTTCCATCGGAATCTAATCGTTTCCAATGGATCCGATGGACTCCATCGGAACGACTGTCGACCCCCTCATCCATCTCATCCACTTGACTTCCGGTTTTCCGATGGAAAGCAAGGGGATACCACTGGATTGTTTACACTTCCGTTTTTATCTTGTGACTAGACTTCCGGTAACTCAAGTGGACTCGATTCTACTTCCGGTTTCATTTTTCGACTAGACTCCGTTGGACTCCAGGTTTTGTCCACTGGAATCTAGTCGAAAGTATTGGACATGCTTGGTCCAAGGATCACCTGTTCGACCACCCCTAATTTTCGTCATTTTCGTCAACATTGCATTTTATATGAGGAGCATGTGAAGTTTTTCGTTCAACGCAAGTAGAACAAGAAGGACTGGGCCAAGTCCCAAGCTACTATTGTTATGGGATGCAGACAATCTCATGTGCTTTTCTTTTGGATTCGGATAAAACAAAAGCCTAGTGGAGTATAGACAAACACATGCCAAAGCCACCATACTGATTGTTTTAATCGTTTCTTGGTGCTTTGTGGATACTCACAAAGAGCAGTGTTTTCATTTTGAGTTCTCGGTGAGGGAAGGGGAAAGGGGAAGGGGAGGCCATGCTCGAACCTTAAACACTGCTCTTCCAAGTATCCACGAAACATCTAGAAACAATAACAAACAAAACCAATCTTTATCTTGTTCCAACACTATTCATCAGTATGGTGGGCTTAGTTTTATCAGTATTTCTTGACTACGCAGACAGTGAATCCACATAAATCTACATAACAATTTAATCCCAACCCTCATGGCCGTTTACACGTAGGAATGCTTGTTATGTTTTCGCTATTGGTTAACTGTAAGTATAAAAAGCAACTGTACATATTTCCATGCAAATTTCTCTCACTGATGCGGCCTTCGGCACCGCATTTAATTAGTCATTTCTCGAGTTTATTGCTGTTTATTATTATCATTAAGTTATGTCATCTGTACCTCCGTCTTTGAATTTTTGTGCTGTCCCGATTAGCAGGGCTGGCCAGGTAAACGCGATCACATGGAAAATTTTCGGGTCTTTCTGGTCAGATCTCGGCAAACCGGGCCAGCTCGGCTAAGGGACGGACCATTATTTTTTTGACGGGGGGGGGGGGGGTGGAAAATTTTGAAATAAATTGTTTACAGAGGCTATAAACACTGAAATAAATTGTATGCAAGCAAAAAATAAAGAAAAAAATTGTTTGCTGGAAGTATAGCAGTTGGACGGAGACACAAAATAAATTGTTTGCAGCAGGTGCCGCATATAAAAAAATTGTTTGCATGCGAAAATTTTCCAACCCCCCCCCCCACCCCCCCCCCCCCCCCCCCCCCCCTTGTCAAAAAAATAATGGTCCGTCCCTAACTGGGCCAGCCCGGCTCATATAATCGGGCCCTTTGTCTCCGTCTACGTCTTCGTCTGTACTTTCGTGTGCGTCCTCTCGTCCTCTTATGAAGTTGAATTGGTTTACGCTGTGTTAATTTTCTGTTTATACAAGATCACGAGCGGTGCATAGATTGATGCAAGGAACATAACTTACTCGCGTCGGCCGTGAAATGTCCCAGGACTGAGTGCTGCAAAGCACACAGCTGGACGAAACGCGCGAAATCGCGAGACGGCTTTGCCTACAGAATCATGCAATATCATGCGGGGGCAAATAGGCGGACCAGGTACAACTGTTGAGATTGACGAGTCCAAGTTTGGACAGTTTCGCGGGACAGTGGGTCTTCTGCTGCATTACGAAGGCCTGCTTCCTTGTTCCGGTAGACTGAGCGCAGGGATAAAGATACTCTTTTGCCAATTATAGGCGCTCATATATTGTCAGGAACCCGCGTGTTGAGTGACAAGTTTGGACCTTATGATTGACCACAAGACGAGGGCTATCAACATCTCACTGATCTCTCAGTTAACCACAGGCTAAACTTCGTAGACCCAGACACCGGTGTTTGTGTGTGTGCCTCTCTCCTCCGCAGAGGCTCCTATCAGTAAAGAACAGTAAAATATAAAATGGGAGCGCGGGGAACTTCCCCGCGCGCTTTACTTTTTACCTCTACCCAGCCTCCGCGCGTTTTTTTGCTAAGCGTAGGGCGTGACTGGGAGGCCTCTGCGGAGGAGAGAGTGTGTGTGCAGTATTTTGTTTTTTCATGAGCAGGATTTAGCGGCACGGGCCCAAACTTGGCCATCTGAAGTGAAAAATCAGCATCCCTCACGTCCCTCGTGTCAAGGTTGCAGCACTCTTTCATCGACCTAAGTAGGCTAATTGTTTGATCGAGAACTTCGGCCTGCATTTCTGCAGCTTCTGTATCAAAGTTCTCAAGTATTATCTCGGTTCTATCCACAACTTTTCCTAGAAACTTGGGAAACTCAATTTCTGTCAAATTCTTCTTCCCACTCTGCCGCCATCTTTGTTCTATAACTTGCACAGGTTACCCTGGTTCTATATGGCCGCGCTCGTCCCAGGAAGATTGAACATACATTTTCGGATTGCATATAAAACAAGACGCTGTGGGAGCGTATACTTGGGCGTCGTTGTATTAGGCATATTGAAGAATAATTGTCTTGGGAATCTGCATGCACGTTATTTCACTGTTCGATGATAGGGAGTGTTCGGATAGTGCGAGCAGTCTAACAAAGAAGCGCGTTAACCGTCTAAAACAAGAAGACACATTACACTTAGCGTGCGAGATCGCACACAAATTATTAAAGTAGAGCGTCCACTGTGTCAAAAGATGAGTACATACTGAAAAATACAAATCGATGCCTACTTTGTACTTACCGTTGAAAAAAAATCTTGCAACTAGCTGGTCTGTGTTTCCGACACTTTTGAAGTGAATGCAAATGTAGCCGCAAAGTGGCCTTTCACATTTAGACCGTACAAAAGTTCACAAAAACAACTTTTCTCTGTCTAGAATAACTAGTACGACTACTTTCCGAATAAAATACAGTTCTTGTTTGTCAAAAATTGCCCGAGAAACTGGTTTGGAAATTAAAATTGCAAAAATACACAAAGAAGACAGAAATCGAAGTCTTGTTTTGTTTAATACATAAAATCGCTTTTCAATTTATATAATGAATGAACTAACACAAAAACTGACAACACAATCTTCTTTCGAAAAATTTTATTCACATCTCCATTAGTTTATGTTTAAAAGCATAACACGTACCATTTATAGCGCATCAAGGTAAAGCTGTCCTGGTAGTTTCTTGGTGTTGCGGATGGTGTGATTACCAAATGACGTAAAACAAAAGATTCAAAAGACACTGAACAATACCCACACCACAACACAAATTAAAAAGCTAACCAACAATGGCTTCCGCAACACCAAGAAACACCCGCTGTCCTCGATGAAATTCAAGATAACAACACGACTTAATTTGAGCACGTTTCATAAACCTCTCCTAAAGAGAACACAAAGGAAAAGTCAATCAAAAATTGATATCAACATAAATTCCCATCGAAAAATGTGATTTATTATCCCTTTATGTCACGGAGGCGCGCCCGCGAAACATTCCGCTAGCCATGACCATAAAAAATGACGGGCATAGGTTCTATGAGTATGGGGCTCCGCCGTGCCTTCGGCCCGCGAGCTCTGCTATAAAGAAAAAATATCATGATAAAGCTCATTTACTTTTTGCTGATACTGATAGCTTAATGTATGAAATTTAAACAAGATTTCTATAAAGATATTTCAAAATATGTTAAAAAATACTTTGATACAAGTAATTATCCATCAGATCATAAATCTGGAATATCAACAGGAACAAGTACTCTTCGAGTTCTGAAGTCGTGCTTTAAGAAGCTTTAAGGGTCTTGTAGGTGCTCCGAAGGTACGAGAATTAATTCAATATATTGTTATGATTTGTTTTACGTGTACAGTCGCTTTTCCGATCACACTAGGTGATCCGTCACGCACGTTACTACACTGTACGTCATTTGAAACCTTTAATCAGTCTTTCGCAATCACTCGTACATGCAAGTTCAACTTTAACTTTTATATCCCTTCGTCTACTTCCATTTATCTGTTGCTCGAAAAGAAAGAAAACGAAATCGTTATCGAATGGAACTACATACATACATACATACATACACACATACATACATACATACACACATACATACACACATACATACACACATACATACATACATTATCAGTCAGCTAACCGGAAAATGTTTCCGCATTGGTCCGCATTGTTACTAAAAATAACTTTTTTGCAATTAAGATATCCCAGCCAAGGCCCCAAATTGCAACAGCAACCTTCGACTGTTTACGGTTATAGCCTTCCGTTAGGAAATTAGAGCACAAAAAATACAATTTCAATGTGGGACTCTGTAAAACGCGGATCCGGACGGCGGATGCGGACGGCGGACGGCGGACGCGGAAAATAATAAATCAATAAAAATAAATCAATGTAAAAAAATGAAATAAGATAAATTAAAATGAGATAAAAATGAGATAAATTAATAAGAAAAAGTTAAGAAAGAAAAAATAAAAATAAAATCACTATTAGTCGAGACATTTTCGAATCACTGTCGGAAATCAGTCGGAAGTCTTCGGTACCCATCGGAATTTTTCGGAAAATGACCAGAAACGTTCGAAAATTGTAGAAATCGTATTCTGTGTTGTCGTATTCTGTGTTGTTAATTGTTGTCATACTTCCCGCATTCGTGTATTATTATCTGTATCTATTTATTCGTGAGCTTATATACGAGTTTATTCTTTGATTAAAGGAACACATGCCGCAAAAGAAAATGCGTGTCAGAGACGTTGACATCCCATACATGACTACTGAGTGGAAGGAAGCTATAAGGGCAAGGAGAAGAGCGCTTAGGCGATTTCATAGGACCAAAGCACAGGAGGATTGGGATCTCCAAAAAAAATTACGAAATGAAGCAACTCGACAAAGACGAAAAGCCATAAGAGACTATTGGAGAACAAAGTCTGATGAGATAAACATAAAACCGCAACATGCAACATGCAAGTATACAAGCAATAGTAAATCACAACAATACCAATTGTGATCACCAGTCCTTCCACTTTGATAAAATAAGAGTCTTAGATGTTGCTATGATCTTAAAAGACACTGATACTACCAAGGCATCAGGATGGGACACGATTCCACCCAAAGTCTTTAAAATAGGCTATGCTGAGCTTGCAGAGCCATTGTGCAATCTCTACAACCGTTGCATTTTAAACAGTTATTGGCCTAAGGGGTGGAAAAAATGTGAATGGGTACCAGCACACAAAAAGGATGACCGTTCAAATATGGAGAATTATCGTCCGGTTAGCGTGCAGATCATCGTTAATAAAATCTTTGAGAAACTGCTAGCTAATCAGATTACAGCAGCCTTTAATGATCGCATGAGTGAATATCTCACAGCATACAGGAAAAGGCATAGCTGTGAAACAGCCCTTTTAATGTTAACAGAGAAATGGCGGTATGCTCTGGATAATGGAGAGAGTGTTGGTCTGTTGAGTACGGATATGAGTAAAGCCTTTGACTGTTTACATCATCCACTGTTACTTGCTAAATTAAACACGTATGGTTTCGAAAGTGATATATTGGACAACATGGCGGATGGAAGGTCGTTTTGCGGCTCTCTTAAACTCCTCGTTTTAATTGCTTTACTACTTATAACTGCAGTTATTATTAGAGAGAAAACGGAAAGTTACATCACAACATGGTCCTCTCAAGTTGGAAACGTCCATCAAATGAACCTGGCGGTTGAGTATGTTCTAAATTCGATTACCTCGTGTCGAAGCCGAAGGTTCAAATCTCGCGCCAAACGATTTATGTCAAGTAGGTTTCAGTATTCGACTAAGGGGTCAAGCAGCTTCAATCTAGAGAGGAGTTTGCTTGTCTGTGGCGATATTTCATCCAATCCTGGTCCTAAAGGCAAGAAGTCGTCGCCGAAATTTCCTTGCGGGGAGTGCGGGATGGCAGTAAGAAATAAACAAGACGCCATTTTGTGTAATAGCTGTGGGAAGGTTAGCATGAGATTCCATCCACCAACACCACCGCGGACACCTTATTGAGACTTATATAACGGAGTAACTGGTTAGCTTTCAGTTGAGGTTGGGGTTAGCAGTTTATATAGTTAAATTTAGGACTAAGCAACCCGAGAAGCTGGGTGGTACAGTGGTACAGTGGTACGGTAGGCTATGTACGCCTGAGCGTAGCTGAGGTCACAGGTTCAATCCTGAGTGGGGATTTTAGATTTTCTTTTTTACACTTAAAAAATTATTGAAAATAAAATTCTAAGTGTCGACATTACGTTATATAATTCTCAATAAGTGTCCGAGGTGGTGTTGGTGGATGGAATGTGGGAAATGGTCTCACGTGAAATGCCTGAATATGTCTCGGGCAATATTTCTTTACTACCTAAATCGACCGGATGTTCAATGGAGCTGTCCTTTCTGTGCCTTACCGCCACTTACGGACTCTTTCTTCGAGGATGGGGATGTGGATATATTAATTGACCAGCAAGTAATTACCGCTCCCGGCGAGGATAACGATCCGTTACAAGCTGTACAGGCGGAGGAAAATATACAACTTGTGTCTCTTCGGAAGCATTCAAGCAAGGAATTATTGGTCTGTTATCTCAATATAAATAGCATACAGAACAAATTTGAAGAGCTCGCGGACCTAATAAAACGTTTAAATGTTCACGTCATGTTTATAAGCGAAACGAAAATTGACGCTTCGTATTCAAACAATCGCTTTACGATTCCTGGCTTCTCTGTTTACCGAAATGATCGCAAGAAAGGAGGTGGCGGCGTAATGGCCATTGTATCGACTTCTTTGGAAAATAAACGTACTAGTATAAAGAAGAACTATAGGACATTGGAACCTATTGCGGTTGAAGTAAAGACGAAAAGGGGAAATGTTATTATGCTTGGCATTTATCGTCCGCCAAAAAATCTCTGTGGCGAGTACCGAATTAATTTGGAAAATGAATTAAGCGACATTTGCAACTGGGCTAGCCTACAGAGTAACTCAGTGATTGTGGCCGGCGACCTAAATCTCGATAGATTGAGATCGGACAAAGCGGAGGGTAAACTTTTACTCGACCTAGAAGTGGAACAGGATTTCCAGTGCCTCATTACTAAGCCTACTAGAATTGAAATGCGTGAAAACAAAATAATCAAATCTCTGATTGACGTGTTACTTAGCAATAAGCCGGGGCTGTTCAAGCAGGCAGGGAATTACTATCCATCACTAAGCGATCATGCCCTGATCTATGGAATCCTTAAGGAAAGGGTTAATGCCAACAAGCCTAAAATTGTAGCTTTTAGAAGTTATAAGAACTTTGATTCCGAGGAATTCAAAAAGCAGTTGGAGGTAGCGCCGTGGCATGTCGGTGAGATATTTGACGACATTGATGATCAGGTGAATTTTCACAATGGGCTAATGAATAACATTCTCGACGAATTTGCACCTTGCAAACGCATGAAAGTTCGTGATAAAGATGTGCCGTACATGACAACACAATGGAAACAAGCTATTCGCGCTAAACGGAAAGCCACGTCAAAGTTCTTGAAAAATAAAACGAGAGAAAACTGGGAGTTAGGGAGGAAAGCTCGAAACGAGGCAACACGGCAAAGAAGAATTGCTATCAAGAGCTATTGGCAACAAAAAGCTGATCATTTAAAGGACAAGCCAAGAGACTTCTTTCGGACCTTCAAACCCTTCCTCAGTTCAAAGGATAGTTCCCGTGGCAACGACATTCACCTCAAGGAAAATGGAACGATCGTGAAAGATCAAGCAATGGTCACTGAGGTGCTCGCGGACCATTTTGCAAGCATTGCCGAAGGCATTGGAGGTCGTGATGCAGAACTAATGTCAGTTGAGGACTTCAAGAATCACGGTAGTGTCCGATGCATACGGGACTCTGGGAATACATTAGTAGAGGGTTTCGAGGTGAAACCAGTTACGCAAGGGCAAGTCCTCACAGCTCTCGAGACTCTAAAAACAGAAAAGGCGGCTGGGCGAGACGGTATATCTCCTAAAATATTGAAACTTGGGGCGAAAGAACTTCAACGACCTTTGACTAATCTTTTCAATGCGTGCATTAAGGCTGGTGAATGGCCAAAGGCCTGGAAATGTGGGGACTGGGCCCCAGTTTATAAGAAAAATGATAGATACTGCAAGGAAAATTATCGCCCTGTAACAGTACTAAACTGCACTGGCAAAGTACTCGAAAAGTTAATCGAAGCTCAAACAAGTGCAGGCTTCCGCCGTATTTTCTACGAGAACTCTTCGGCGTATCGTAAGCATCACAGCTGTGAAACGACTTTAATAAATTTGGTGGAATCTTGGAAAAAAGCGAGAGATGATGGATTATATGTCAGCATACTGTCGACAGACATGTCGAAGGCATTTGACTCCCTCCACCCCCCGCTCCTGCTAAGTAAGTTGAAGGCCTATGGTTTTGAGGATAACACAATCAAGTTATTTGAGAGCTATTTAAGGGACAGGGAAAACTGTGTTAAAATTGGATGCTACTCAAGTACGCCAAGAGCGGTAAATCGGGGGTGCCCTCAGGGATCTGCCCTGGGGCCCCTCTTGTGGAACATATTCCAAAATGATCTGCCATACCACATGGACACTTGCCTATCAATGTATGCAGATGATCACCAAATTTTTCACGTCGGTTATGATTCAAGTGAAGTCATTTCCAAGTTGCGGGAGAGCGCAGAAACAGCTACAAAATGGTACGAGTCGAACCTGCTGATGGGAAATTTGGAAAAGTATCAAATGATGAACATTGGACGGAGTACTGTGGATACGCTTTCCCTAAATGGAAAGGAGATCAAAACAGCAGAAGAGCTCCAACTTTTGGGAGTGACAATCGACTCTCAAATGGATTTTAACAATCACATAAGTGCACTGTGTAAGAGGGCAAGTCAGAAGATTGGCGTGTTGATGAGGTTGAGGAACCTCATTCCAACAACAGCAAAGCTCCATCTTTTTAAAGCAGCAATTCTTCCTCACCTCACATACTGCCACCTGGCATGGCATTTTTGTAAGGCAAGCGACACAAGAAAACTGGAACGATTGCAGGAACGAGGTCTTAGAGCGGTTTTTAAGGATAATAATTCGAGCTATGTGAATCTTCTCAAAAGGGCGAAATTACCAACATTATTAAACAGGCGCCTACAAGATCTATGTATTCTTATGTAGAAGGTTAAGCATGAACTCTGCCCTTCATATATTAGGAACATCTTTAGCCGACAATCGAATACCTATAATTTAAGACAATCTGACTTTACGTTACCTCGTTTTAACACTGTCACGTATGGAAAACATTCTATTAGATTTTTAGGCCCAAAATTATGGAGCAAACTTCCTAAGAATAATAGGGACGTAGAATCCCTTAATGTTTTTAAAAAACGAATAAGAGATTTTAACTTAAGTGAATTAATTGACGATGGGTGCAGAGGTTGCGGCCTGTGCTCTTCTTAAAATATAGTAATAATTTTAAAGAAATTTTACTATTTTATTTTTTGACATTTAAATAAAGTTTATTGATTGAAGTGATAGCCTCAATTTGATGAGATCGTACTTCACAGATCGATATAATAGAGTGAGACTGGGGGATGCTGTCGGCTCTTGGAAGGAAGTAAAGAAAGGATGTCCTCAAGGCTCTTCGTTCGGGCCATTACTATGGAATTTGTTTGAGAATAACTTAACTTACATTATGAATTCGAACACCTGCATGTATGCAGATGATCATCAATTTTATGAAATTGATAAGAGCGTTAGTACCATTAAAACCAAATTGCAAGATCGCGCTCTTAAAGCAACCACTTGGTATGATTTGAATTTTCTTAGGGGTAATTTTAAGAAATACGGGACTATGTTACTAAGTAGAGATAAGGGTGAGAGTGGGATAGAAATAGAAGTCAATGGAACAAAGATTGAATCCTTTCATAACATCACTTTATTAGGCGTTAATATCGACAGAGCACTAAATTTTTCTGATCATATAAGTAACATATGTAAGAAAACCAGCCAGCGGGTAGGGGTTATCAGTAGGTTAAGGAATTTAATACCCACAAGAGCCAAGTTGCAACTTTATAAGGCTGCTATTCTCCCGTATTTAACATATTGTAGCACTGTGTGGAATTTTTGTTAGGCTAGTGATAATAGAAAACTTGAGAGGGCCCAGGAGAGGGGTCTTAGGGCTATTTTTTGTGATGGCAATTCATCATATGAGACACTCCTGAGATGGGCTAAATTACCTACTTTGCAGAATAGAAGATTGCAAGATATAGCAATACTTATGTTCAAGGTTAAAAGGGACTTGTGCCCAGGTTACATAAGTAGATTATTTTCTTATAACACTACCAAGTATAATTTAAGAACTAAAGAATTTGTTATTCCTACGGTTAATACCACGGGTTTTGGTAAACACTCTGTAAGATATCTGGGACCAGTACTCTGGTCCAAGTTAGATGCAAAGGCAAGGGAACTACTTACTTTAGAAGCTTTTAAGAATTTAATCAGAAAACAAGATCTAACTAGCCTTGTTACGTATGATTGTAAAAATTGTGTCCTGTGTAATTCTTAATTTTTAGTTTGTATATTCTTGGTTTGTTTTTATATTTGAATTGATATTTTATAAGATTTTATGTTATAGAGTTTTATACAAAATCCTATTTATTTATCATTTATTAATGTAATTTAGCTTGTTTAAATATTTAGATAGTTTAGATAGGTGTCCTTACTTAGTGGGTAACTGCTATATTTTATCTTGACACAAAAATAAAGTTTTTATTTATTATTTATTATTATTAATGACTTAAGATAAAACTAAGGTGAGATTTACAGATCACCATATCTGTACAAGCCATGTCGGGATGCGATAACGCCATGATTAAACAACGGAGGTTTTTCAAGCTCCAAGAAACACTACTCAGAAACAGAACTATACATAAAACAAGGAGCTTAAACATAAACTGCAAGAAGTCATGATTCCAAAAGAGGCACGGCAGCTTCAAACTTTGATCTTAGACGCCTACATCCGGGATAAAGATCCACTTTCTCACCAGTCTTGCACACCGCAGACTTTGACACTAAATCACGGGCTGAGAGATTGACTGATCCTAGCATATTCATAACAATAACTAGAAATACGTGTCTCGCAGAACCTCGCGAAGCTCGGGGGAGGATGCACTGCAAAATTTTAGCGATGTGGGCCTTTTTGAAGTTTGTGAGTGCTATCTCCCAAAATTAACCTGTTCCCTTTACATACTTCTGTAGCTGTTGTTCTATGTACTGTGTATCAAATAATTGCTAATTCAATTCACTATTCGCTTGAATGGTTGAGATTGCAGGAGTTAATAGGATACAGGTCATGTGAATTACGAAATTGATTACAAAAGTTAAACATGAATATTCAAGATGAAGCAAAATATTCTTTGCAAATATCATAAGCAATGTATGCGAGAAAATCAATAATGATCAATTTACAGCATTTACTAAGAGCTACTAAGACAATAGTTTCCAGTGTTTGAGTACTAATTTTTTATATTGAAAAATATCCTCTTATGATCTGCGTGTCAGTTGTTCAGCTACTTGAAATCTTTTTTTTTTTTTTTGAAAAAGGTAGATTGAAGAATAATTTATGGAGTGTTGTATTTAAGCTTAAGATTGCTTGTCTTTAAATGTAGGTTGTTTCAATTGAAGAGCATTAAAGAGCGGATTAAAACCTATCCCATGATGCAACGCAACGAGTTACCGGCGACATTTGAAGCGAATAAACAAACTTTTTGTAAAATCTCATATTTCGGTGATTTTGCCGGTAGTCTCATTTTATGGTTTTAATATGGGAGACTTGGGAATCAGAGAATATAGTTCGTTGGTAACAGAAAAGAACTACAATGCAAGAATTTCATTTATATTTCTAAGTTTAATACAGTCGAAGCTCTCTTAACGGACACTCTCGTAAGCGGACACCTCTACTTACGGCCGCCTTGTTTCAAACCCCGTTTTAACTCCCATACAAACTCTGTATTTTTACATTCTCGTAAGCGGACATTCCCGTAAGCGGCCGCGGACACTCTCAGAGATTACGGCTTAGACTTTTTCTTTGTTTTTAATTTCCCGTAAGCGGACACCCCAAAGAAAATCCTATTAACAACCTCTGTATCTTGTTTTTGTCAATCAACTTCACATCGCCGTTCGTCACAATGATTTTACAGTAATTACAGTACCATATTTCAGTGTTTGTTTTGTCGTCATCCACGCCCGGTTAAATTTCGAAACACCACTTACATGCATTGTTAGCTGGGTAAGCTCCCGTAAGCGGCCATCTATCCCCTGCACCTCAAATGGCCGCTTACGAGAACCATTCTCGTAAGCGGTCAGCTCCAGTTACGGACACTTTTTTCGCGTTCCGAGGGTGTCCGCTTACGAGAGCCTCGACTGTACTCGTTTCTCGTCCTTAGAAAATATCATTTTCCGCTCGCAGGAAAATGGCGATCATCCCCGAAAATACCAGGAAAGTGCAGTTGTACCTCCTCCTTAATCGAAGCATCATTAGCATTTTAACATTAATAACGTATTCCTTAATATCATAACGACTTAAAACATCAGATCCCTCCAGATCCCTCCAGGTTTATTCAAGCTGAATAAAACCATCAAAGTGTGGGTACTTTCAGTCAATGCTTTGAATTGACGGCGAGCTGATTTAGGAAATTCGCGCACGTTTGCAGAGTTGAATATGAAAATTCTTTGAGGAATAAAACGAATTTAGACCGAAGCAAGTTCAAGTAAATGAGTACAAAAAGGGTTACATTGTACTTCCAAAAGCCGTCTTGAACAAAGGACAGCGGAAAAAATCTTGATAAATGCATCACAATCAGTGCTGAAAGCTCAAATCAGTACAAAACACGCAGCAAAATTAAATATATGCGCGCGCTATATCGCGCTCTTCTGATCGGTTTCGTTCAGAATTCTAATGGAGGCATTTGGTCAGGCTGTTCGAAGTCTTTGTAATCGATGCTGTCGTTGTTTCTTCGTTGCTCAATCGCGTTGAATTTCAAGTCGCCGTTCTCGCTCCAGCGGAGTTTCAGTGGTTAATCTTCTCGAGAAAGGATTTCAAGCCACCTGTTCAATCCAGCGTTGTTGTATTTGCTGTTCTTTCTCATTTGCATCAGAAATTGGTCGTGTTTCACCGAGAGCAGGGGGGGTTGGAAGCCTATCCCATGATGCAACGCAACGTGTTACCGGCGACATTTGAAGCGAATAAACAAACTTTTTGTAAAATCTCATATTTCGGTGATTTTGCCGGTAGTCTTATTTTATGGTTTTAATTATGGGAGACTTGGGAATCAGAGAAATAGTTCGTTGGTAACAGAAAAAAACTAAAATGCAAGAATTTCATTTATATTTCTAAGTTTAATCCTCGTTTCTCATCCTTAGAAAATATCATTTTCCGCTCGCTGGAAAATGGCGATCATCCCCGAAAATACCAGGAAAGTGCAGTTGTACCTCCTTCTTAATCGAAGCATCACAAGCATTTTAACATTAATAACGTATTCCTTAATATCATAACGACTTAAAACATCAGATCCCTCCAGATCCCTCCAGGTTTTTCAAGCTGAATAAAACCATCAAAGTGTGGGTACTTTCAGTCAATGCTTTGAATTGACGGCGAGCTGATTTAGGACTGATTTGCGCGGCGATTCGCGCACGTTTGCAGAGTTGAATATGAAAATTCTTTCAGGAATAAATCGAATTTAGACCGAAGCAAGTTCAAGTAAATGAGTATAAAAAGGGTTACATTGTATTTCCAAAAGCCGTCTTGAACAAAGGTTATAGCGGAAAAAATCTTGGCAAATGCGTAAGTGCTGAAAGCTCAAATCAGTACAAAACACGTAGCAAAATTAAATATATGCGCGCGCTATATCGCGCGTACAAGCTAGCTGTACGCGTCAGTTACAGTTTTTCCTGTCGTTGACATCAGAACTACTGTGTCTAGCTAAAACCGTGGATAAAACAAATAGCTATTAAGTGAAGAACTTTTTTCCCAAAGGTTTTCAGTTCAGTTTAGAGCACTTATTTGGTTAACACAATGCAAGAGTGTCGTCATATGTGTGGACAAGCAGTTGGATGCTTACGCGTTCAAGCGCGCGCAAATTTCGTTTGTCGTGTCATCCTTCAAACAAATTTTCGAAAGCATGTATCTGTTCGTTGCAAGAGAAGTTTTCTTAACATTGCAAATCCTGACAAAAGAAGACCGACAGACAAGAGGCCTTGAAAAGGGTGTCTTGACAGCCACTGTTTGCCTCGGCGACCACTGGCAAATGCGAGGTCGCGTGATGAGACATTATGGGATAGGCTTCCAACCCCCGGCCGCCGCCATGAATAAACATGAGAGCGCGCCATTGTCAGTGGTCACGATTTTTGTTGCTAGGCAACTGCACGACATCTTCAGTATATATATATATATAAACTTTTCGCTCGATTGCGCACGGCTCAGCTCCCGAGACCCGAGCACCCGAGCGGCCTTCGGCCGCCAAATTTATTAACCTCGCTACGCTCGGGCCTTCGGCCCTCGCTTCGCGAGGAACAAAAACTGCAGCCGATCACTACATATCTTGCAACAAAAGTTAGCCAAAGAAGCCCTAACATATGCCAAGAGAGCTAGCATAACGAAGGCATAGAGAAACAATAATTCCATAAATGGCTACACAGCATGAAAATCTCCTGTCATTTTTATCCCAAAGATCATCAAAGAGTCATACAATACATATCGAACAGGCAAAACTGAGACAGAGATAATAGTGACTAGTCACAATTCTATACTGGTGATCTAAAGGGAACAAATATCTCGTAGACCTTATTGGGAAAGCATTTCTAAAGGCTTCTTTATACTTCTTGCGACTAGCGGGAGTCGTGTTTGGCCTGTCACCTTTATAATACTGATTTTATTTTTACTTTTTCTTTCTTAACTTTTTCTTATTAATTTATCTCATTAATTTATTTCATTTTTTACATTAAACATTTATTAATTTATTTTTATTGATTTATTATTTTCCGCGTCCGCCGTCCGCCGTCCGCCGTCCGGATCCACGTTTTACAGAGTCCCTTTCAATGTCATACATCACTTTTATTTTGTAACAAGATTTACATGTCGTAATCAATTAGAATAAGAGCACAAGCTTTGAAAATTGTCATCACTTGTGGTTAGGGTACAATAAAAGTTTGCCAATCTACTTTGGTGATCACCACATTAACTGTCCCGTTTTTTGCCTCGTTAATGGAGATTCAAATGTCGTTTGCGACGCTCAAACACTGTCCCCGCCACCAAGGTGCTGGAGGCTACGATACATTTTCTCACAATACATATCTCGATACAAGTGCCACGATACGATACACGATACGATACACGATACGATACACGATATGTTATATTACATACATTTTTCCTGCATGTTTTTTTATCCGTGGGCGTGCAAGACTGGGTCAGCTGACAACTAATTATTAAAAAGCAAGCAAGGATGGAACTTCCTCGTCCCTTTGTTTAATAAATAGCTATAAAAAAGGCTTGGATGTGGGTAAGGAGTCATTTAGACAGTAATTTCTGAATGTTGATGAAGAATCATAATATCGCGATATGTAGTTCAAATATCGATATTCGTATCGTGACAAAAAATATCGCGGTTCACCGGTGTATCGTTGCAGCACTATTTTATTTATTTACATATTTTGCCACAGAATAAATATTACAAAAAGAAGACAAAATATTACAAAAATTGCAAATTTACAGGACAAGAAGAACTACAAAAATAGTTCAAAATTAAGATATCACGCAGCTCTCAACAACCTCTAATTTCATTGGAGCCCTATATCACGCAGCTCTATTGTTTTCAGGGCTAGGGTCCATTGTTGTGTTGTTTGTTCTATTGTTTTCTCAGCAAATCAGAGAAGACCTTGTAACAGCTGCGTACTGCCCCCAAAATTAAATGTAATATTAAATGACTTAACTTTACAGAAAAGTAGTTTAATGAGATGGAAATCATATTTCTATCTCATTAAATAACAATACATCCCATTATATCATGCTTCGTTCTAAAAAAACTGAATTAATTTTCTGCAATCCTCCACCTCACTCGTCCCCGCCAACTCTAAAGGTGTCCTTATGATAGAGGAGACAACTACAAAGTGACCAACTCGCTTGCGGCTCGTTGGCCGCTTTTTTGTTCTTACAACATTTTGACATCATCTGTTTATTGCTTCTGTCTTGGAAAACTCGCTAAAACTCTGATAATGGATGTTTCTTCGAAAATTCACTTGACATCTTCCTCTTACTGCTCTTTAAGCATTTCGCATATATTGTCTGAGGTGAAGGAATGTCGTCTGCGGTTGGCCGGAGCACTGCCATGCGCACCCAGAACTGCCCGCCAGCAAGGAAGAAGTATGGGAACCAACTGAACGTATGGCAGACCAGATCCTTGACGGCCTGCAAAGACGTTGCTTAGAATTTTAATGGAAGATGCAGAGGTAGAGTCTAGGGAAGAGCTTGCTAGCCTGTTGGCTGATCGGGACGTGTGGCGTGTCAGACACAGGGCCCGTCTCAAGTATCGTGTTTGAGTCGACGGATGATGATGATGATGATGATGATGATGATGATGATGATGATGATGATGATAGGAAAAAGATACAGTTTCAATTTAGGGCAGTTTTGACCCCAAAAACACCATGACACATGCATAAAGCCTTATAATAGCAACACAAAGCGCTTCATATATTGGGCAACATAGAGCTATCCAGCATTTTTTTTGTCAAACTCCTTCCACATGGATTTCACTGTACTGCAACATCTTTACATCGATTTTTGCAACTGTGCAGGGTTTTGAATTACTTGAATTGGAGAAATAGTCCTTGGGAATTAAGCTACTCCGTATCTGAAGTCAGACGAAGCTGACGAGCAGTTTTTTCATGAATACGAAATGAGCAGATGTGGCAGTTATTCTAAGAATTCACACCCTTATAAGGGGGTGTTGGTAATACGCGCGCCGGCGACCCCAAGAGGGGAAAGAAAATAGGTTCAGATCAAAATTCAACGGACATAGTTAGATAAACCATCCTTTGCCAACTTTGGAGTACTTATTTGTTTATTTCAATTTCATACACACTACAATGGTATTTGATTATTTTACTCCACTCGAGTGACATACAGTGTAAAAGTCAAAGCTTTAAGCTCCCTCTTCGTCTTCCTCCTCGGATTCTGTTTCTAAATTTCAGGAAAGAAAAACGCATTTAGGAGGTGTCTCACATAAGTGCCTACTATTAACTGATACACAACAGGTTTACCATCCTCCGTTTGAAAGGTTTCCCTGTGGTTCTATAACGACTGTACCGGATATCAAACAAGCTTAATTAAAAGAGAGGTTTGAGGATACAGATTTCATCTTTTTTTTTTTTTTTTTTTTGGGGGGGGGGGGGGGGGGGGCAGAGTCAATAAGGGGCGGGGGGACCTTTCAGGGCTTATTTCATTTTGTCAAGAAAGTGGGGCCGCTAGATCCGCCACTGCCACTGGTACTGGTACTATTTCAGGTACTACAATTCCCTGGGGGCGGAGAAGGCAGATTCATTAAGGGGTGGGGGGCCTTTTGGGCCTATTTTTAAGATAAGGGGGCCTTCAGGAGTATTGTTTCAGGTGCTACAATTCCCTGGGTGACAAATTATTACTTACACCTCAGGTTCTAAATTAACAAATGAATTAGTAAAATGGACAACGAAAGAAACACTTTCTCTTCTCGATGCTTCTCTATCGACCCAACAAGAAGTTCCTTCGTTAGGACTCTGTGCCCCTGGTGGGCGAGCATCGAAAGTAATTTCGCAATTGCTTTAGCCTTTGGTTTTGCAAAACCCGCTTGGCGCCGGCGAGACGTCTTTGCTTATTTGGTTCATTGGATTGTCTGCCTGTTTTAATTGGTCTGAGTAACTGAATCACCATCTTTTAAAATCGTACCTTCCTCAGCACTCTGCAGCCACTCCACCATCTTCTTCATCTGCTCCAAGAAAACATTTTTGCCTTTTGGTGAATGGGCTCCTTTGTACCACTTGATAATGGTGTCTTCACTTAGAACATCAGCTAAACACACCCACAAATTCAAAACAATTAACAACAATGAAGTTTTAACATAACCATAAATTACACCAGTTTTTTCTTTCTTTGAAGCAATCCAATATTAGTCATTTATAAGTAATGGATGCACAGCAGATCCCCATCAGGAGGGGGGAGGGGAGTGGCAATAATTTTAGTTGCTTCATGCCACAGAAACTGGTTTAACACTATTCAGACCAGGGGGGAGAGGGGGGAAGGGGGGAGGGGGAGGGGGAGAGGGAGGGGGAGAGGGAGGGGGGAGAGGGAGGGGGGAGTGCCTGTGCTGACTTTGAAACGTTTATAACTTAGAAATATTTAACCAATACTCACCAAACTTCAAAACGTTTTCTGAAATTTCTCTCGGAACGTTTTGATGTGACAGACTTTTGTTCATGACATCTCACGTTTCCATGGCAACCACACTTGGACAAGCATGTTTACCCAAATTTTGAAACGTTTCAAGAAAAACAACTTTCTTGTTGTAAACTTTACAACACTTTTTTTAACACACGCATGGTTCGTACAACTTCAGACAAATAAAATTCAAGGACTTTTCAAGGACAAAAAATAGTTTTCAAGGACTACTTTGTCCCCTGGTGCATGAAATTGAGGCAAAGATTACAATTTCGCTTCATGTACGCATTCACGTACACTGTATTATGCCGACATTTTCGCTAGTTATTTTCGGATTTTAAAAGTCGCTGGTGGCCAATTTTTTCCTAGCAAAATCATTTAATTTATCAGAAAAGTGATAGGGCGTACACAAAGTCCTAAATTTCAAGTACTTTCAAGGACCTTAACCAAATTAAAGGACTTTTCAAGACGACTGCTAAAATTCAAGACCTTTTCAAGATTGTACGAACCATGACACGTTTTTTAAACACACTTCGAAGTGTTTGGATACTTGATGAAACACTTTTTCGAGTCTTTGATATTGCTTCTCAAACTGATCATTAAATACGGAAAAAAGAAGGAATAAAATCGCCAAAATCTATGCTAACTAAGACCATGTTTCATAACCACCTTCACACTTATGATTTTCTTTGCCCAAACTTAATGAATTATAATTATTAATGAGTTTGAGAAGTCCTTTGCTAATGTGTTAATTTATTCAAGGCCAAAATGAACACTACATGATTTACCAGTACTATGGTCACCTAACAATATGGTGCATTTTCTATTATTGATTTCTTACTTTTGTAGAAAAGCATCACCATCTTCTGAAAAACTTTCATGAAGGACATGTTATCATAGCAGTATTCCTAAAAAAAAACCCAGAAAATCAGAAATTTTGTAGAAATTTTGTACAGGTTATTTATTGCTTTTAGATTCTTTTTCAAAGCAGGGACAAGTTCAAAGCCTGGGAGGAACTCCCATATACAAGTAAAGGTGATGGGGTGATTGTTGTACTTTTTGAAGGTTAAAATTTGTGGTTTTGCACAACTAACCCCTCGGTCACATTCACACTAGAAGCTTGCTTGCTAGACCAATTTTTGTTTACCTGGCAAATTCCTAGGTCAATACAGGTGTGACCGACCCAGCGCGGCACTGCTTGCTTGCTTGAAAAAGAAGGCAGAGAAGCTAAATCTTCAAAAGATCCACAGGTGAGCTTAAGAGTGCTCTGCAGTGATCTTGAGTTGTGATTGGTGAACAAATTTAATTGGTTTTGTTCGAATTGACCAATAAGCAGTGTTTTTGACATCCTGACCTCGTGGTTGAATAGAAGTTTCAGTCATATTCTGAGCATCATGTGCGAGTTTTGGGTTTTGTATTCACAGAGAAAAAGTTTTTTACAAGCATTTGAGAGCACCACTGCCTTATGACCATACCACGTCATCGCCAATTACGTAAAGCAAACTTCCAATTTTTACTGATTATACAGGTACTTATCCATCGCCACTAGCACTGCATACCACGTTTCCTCAACCATTCATCAAAAGTTTTGTACCAAACTTTTCTCTACATCCCCTTATGGCAACTGTTCCACGTACAGTTTAATCCAAAGCCGAGAAAAGTGACAAACAAGTGAAGCAAATACGTGGTACAGCTTTCAGGCAACAGATTTTCACAAGGCGGAGAAGAAAGGACAGTCTTATCCTTTGACGTATAGCCCTGAATCTTTTTAGATGTGAACGCAAAACCAAAAGCACCAGCAAGCAGTGGATTTACAATGTGACCATGATGCACTTGCTTTAGTGCCTGGCATTTGCTCCAGCTTGCTTGACTGATGTCAAAAGCATGCAAGCATGCTTGGCGGCGATCTCAAGTGTGAATGTGACCGAGGGATACATTGTAAGTGTGTTTCAACGAAAATGACCACTGTCCCCAAAAATATGCTAAAAAGAAACAAGTTTTTAGAAAGAATTGTTTCCTCTTCGGGGTATGTACTTATTGACTGAGTGGGAGGGCCGGATGGGAAAATATTTGGATCAAGGTCATGTTGTGTACTATAACTGAGAGCTAAACATTTTCACAACCCACCCGACCTAACTTAGTCAATAAGTATTTTATCATATGACCAATTTGGATACAAAATTGTTTCAAATTATAACAAGCGAGGCTGTATGCTTTTGTAGAGGGGCCATATGGCTGTTTTCAGCCCCGCTCATGCAAATGCATATGGCCCTTGTACAGGTATTAGCTATGATTTACCTGAACTTTGACCAAAAGGTTGATCTCTGATTTTGCTTGAGAGGTAAAAGCTGCCAAAAGAGGAGCATAAACCTACAAGAACAAGATATCAAGCAGAGCTAAGTCTTTAACATGTTCTCTAACCCACTGACACCTAAACCAACCCAAACCACCGATGAAGGGCCACAGCAACGCCACCTATCTGATAAGGCCAATGGACAAAACTTATTTAATTTTTTTCTCAGTTTCTACTTCTGATAGAATGGTGGTTATACTACCAACAAGACACTGCCTTTTAAGGTGGGATAGGGGGATACAAGACCTGCCCAGCAGTCTTTTTGTAAAGAAAAAAGTCATTCTGAGAACTAAATAGTTTTGACTATTTCCCTTAGGGGTTAAAAATTGGTTTTGGTATTTTTTTGGGTGTGCAGTTTCACGTCTTCAGTTTTACTTATTGGGTACCTTCCGTGATTAAGAAATAGGTAGAAATCTGAGTCACTGCTGATTAAAATTGCAAAATAATGCTTGATGCATTCTTGTGTTTACTACATATACATGTGTATGATCTGTGCTTACTATTTATTAAGGGGCTCTAAACATCCTCATCACTTTTATATGCCCCCTGGCCTGACCTTGCATTCAGGACCTTTTCTACTTTCAAAATGGCAGGGTTGGCGTAGAAACTCAAGAATCAAGAAGAATTCATGGAGTGTTCTGTCATGTGACACACAATGAAATGGCATTTTCAGAGGTAATTTATGGCAATTGGCAGTGGTGTTTGTTTTCTGGTAATCTGAGGCCATTGCTCAAATGTAATAACGACATTTCATTATGTTTTACAGACAAATTGTGTAGTTCCAGAAAAAACCATACCCACCCCATGGAAGGTCATTGGAAATTCCTAGGGGGAGGGGGGTCTTAAAAGCCAACATTTTAGAAGAAAAGTATGAAGCTAAACTGGAATTTCCTGGGGGGATGGGGGGTGCTAAACAAAAAACCTTCCATGGGGGGAGTATGGATATTTTCTGGAACTGCACATTACTCTAAGATTTGTGGAGTATCCTAGCAGCTTTGTCCATAGGTTTCTGGGCTTAAATGTTGTTGTTGTTGTTGTTATTTTGATCGCAAAGAAGGCCCTGGGGACAAGATTGTCCCTAGTCCACAACAATTATCAATGAAACAATAAGTTATAAACAGTCTTTTTTAACACACCTTGAGATGTCTCAAAGCTTGGTCGTGCACAAGTTCTTCCTTCTTGTTCCACTCGACAGCTCTCATCAAACCCTTCCACACCTGAAAATACTCGTTCACGTCATCACCTTCGTTTGTTCTACCCTTTTCATGACCATGAAAAATGACGGGCATAGGTTCTATGAGTATGGGGCTCCGCGAGACTCTGCTAAAATTGTGACCTGATAAATGATTGTTTCGAGCACGCGAACTAGGTTTGAAAAGTCGTACTCATACTCAATCTCATACTCTTTTTATTTTTTATTTTTTTATTTACCACTTATTTTATTTACAATATTCATACTGATACATATTAAAAGTACAATCTCGATTCCAACAAGTAAATACAGTGCAAGTGGTGTTAAGTATTTGAAATTTAAGTAAAAACAACAAACAAAAAAAAACAAAACAAAAAAAACAAACAGAAAAAAAGGAACTAGGAACTAGATTATTACAGAAATTATAATATGAAAAGAGAGAAAAAAATTTAATTGCAAGCGTAACTATGTAGAAGACAATTAATGTTAAATAAAATGTTTCCAATTCCTATTTAAATTGTCAATGGTTTTGTTTTTGTATGCTAATTGTTGTAAAATTTTGAGTTTGCTTTTAAGTAGAGAAGGGAAGCAGTCAAAGGGAACATCATCGCTGTCTTGGGTAGTACAAAAGATATAATACTTGGCCACCAGAGTGACATAGTTTAAAATGTCTTTTGATTCTGTGTTGTTATCATGCCAACCAAATAAGATATTCCGTTCTGTGAGAGTTATTGCTTTCTTGTGTTTTTCTAGCCACCAATTTTGAAATGCGGACCAAAATTTAGTGGTAACAGGACAACGGTAGAATAGATGAGGCAGCGTTTGTGGTTGCATTTTGCATAGCTGACAGGTTTTAGATCGTAGTCCGATCTAAAGTTCCCTATAATCTTTTACAAAACACAGTTTGAAACATTACATTTTTTTACTTTCAAACTTGGCTACCACCATATTTAGAGCCTATTAAAGGATAATTTTTCTTTTTGGACGGGAAACTCTGTCAGTGGGTCATGCTAACAATTTTGTCAGTTCAGAAACATAGAGCATGAACAGGCCATCTCCTCTCCCCCAATGTTGCTCATCTCTTGGCAATGTTGCATTCGCTGTTTTTTTTAACTCAGGCATCTTGAACATCAACATTGAATCAGTAACATACAGAAGAGGTGAAAGTATAGTATATACAATTTCATAAAAATGCCAACTTTTTTATCTTACCAAAAAAACTACATCATCTTCGGGAAGTTCTGCTTTCTTCATTTCTTCCTTGCAGGTGGCTATCATCTGTGAAAGGAAACAACAAAATACTGATAAAGAATATCTTATTCTGCGGATTGTTAAAGTTGCCTTCTAAAAGAAACACAAGCCGAGGGGATCACACCCTCCCTCCCTCCCTCCCTCCCCCCTCCCCCCCCCAATTCCCCTGCATCCCCAAGGTTGTTGTGGCTATTACATGTAAGTGGGGTTGCAAATGCACCACAATTTCTATGGCCCCTTGTTTCTGAATTTCCATAAAGATGCTCACTTGCATTTAACTAAAGTGGTCACCCAGAGGGAGACAAATGTAGCTTTAATACATAGAACTTACGTCTTTGACAGGTGTTTCATTGTCAAGCATCTCCTTCAGTTGTTGTTGGAATGCTCTTCTAGTTCCCACAGCCTGTTGGGCTTTCTGAAATTCAACCAAACAACAAAATTAACACTTAAACTCCAAAGAGTGCCAAATATCAAAATTTCGTCTTGTAAAAATATTGAAAAACTAAAGGTACCATGCAAAAGTTACTACTGCTGATGAGGTTTCATTTGAATGGCCACACCATAGTATTTCGTCAACACTCAAAAGTTAGAACTAAATCACGTGTCCATTATTTACTCCGGGAGTAAAATTTTTTTTAAAGGGGCTAATGTCACCAGCCTTTAGAATCACTTCGAAAAACCAAAGGACATATGGTACAATGTCTTTCCTCTTATAATATAGAGGGCAAAATTACTGGATGCTGATTGGCTGACGAAGGGGGCATTTTTTCTTAATTGAGGGCAAAATTACTCGCTCCTGATTGGTCGAGCATCAAAATTTCTCACTCGTGATTGGTTGAGCGCGTCGTTCTCGTTGCATTCAGTTGTCTTGGCGGGATTTTGCGCAGCGCTCGCATGTTTCACCGGAGATTTTGTTATAGAAAAGGAATCAAATTTGAAGATACCTAAGAAAGGAATTCTACAGGTGAATTACAGCATTTTATGCCAAACAGGAAGCGATTACTTTAAAATTAAATAATTGAAAACTTACGCAAAAGTTTTATTCCATACAGTAAACATTCTTTCTGGAAGCCCTACCTGAAACTGTACAAGTTTTTCCAGTCCATGGGCATTAAAATGCTTCTCAAACATTTCCTGAGTTTGCTTGTTGGGAGGAAAGAACTCCTGCAAACATTAAAAAAAATCACTTTATTTAAGTATCAATGCATTATTTTGGCATGAGAGTACTGATGTTTATTGAGAACACTGTTTTTACGTCCCCTAGTGGAGACATGCAGGACTGCCATTTCTATGCGGTCATCTGAGCCACGCAAAGGTCTAACCGCTTGCAGACATCATACATGTAGCAAAGATAGCTCTTTGGTCCTCAGATATTTTAAGATCCTGTGTGTTGGTCCAGCCTGTGACCTTTCCCTCAGCAGACCAGCACTCTACCAACTCAACTAACCATGTACACTGTAGCTGTGGTTAGCATACACTGTATTGAACAGATCTAATGTCAGCAGTTCAAGGCCTGCTATTGTGTTGTTTCCTTAAACAATAAGCTAAATTCGCAAAATTAAGTAGTTGCTAAAAATAGTACATTTTGTAACTTAAGGTGGCTCAATTTGATTTTTCAGCAGCACACAGTCCCAACTTTGATCAGCTGATACTCCTGGGGCGGATTTAGGGGGGGTTCGGGGGGTTCGATCGAATCCCCTTAATTAAAACCGCTAACATCAAAACCTTGTAAAAATATAAAATAAATACAGAATGGCATTTTAACTTTAAAAATGAGATATTAAAACGCGCTGACTTGGCCTCAGAATTGCGGAAATCGCGTTTCTGAGGACTTGAAATTTCAAAAATTTTCAGGGGAGAATGCCCCCGGGACCCCCCTACATCCCCCTTCATCAAACCCCTTCTGCTAAAAACCTGAATCCGCCCCAGTACTCCACAGTCTGAGCTCTGCTGACAAGCTGATTTATTGCTATGATAACACCGATGTCAATCAAACCTAATACTCTTTTGGAAAGTTCAGTTAATCTTTAGTAAATGTGTGAAGCAGCTTGCCTGACCGAGCTCTGACAGTTAAGTATCAGCCGTTCAAAGTTGGGATGCTGTGCCATCAAAATCAAGGTATGTTTATTTACCAATAGTTTGTTCTCCAACTCCGCCCTTCGTAGGGCAGTGCTCAGACAGTTGAAATCCTTCTCCTTTACCATCGACTGACAAACTTTGGTCACAAACTGCAGAGCGATTCCTACACACAAAAGTCTAATTAGTTTTCAAATTAGCTGAGGCTGCCATAGCCTAAGAAAACTGTGATTGCTCCATTAGAGCAGTTTTCAATTCAGTGTTGTAAAACCAAAACCAAAGCAATTACTGACTGATCAATCACAATCAGACAAAGACAATCCACTGAACCAATCAGAACTCAAAGCAAATACATGTAGCCGGCGCCAGGCGGGGGACA
>JAJGOT010001167.1:0-57894 GCA_022457155.1 Cladopsammia gracilis | reverse complement strand
TTTGACAAGCCAGTTTATGTGGGGCAAGCAATTTTAGTATATTTCGAAAAACAGTAATGTATGACTTTCACTATGAATATGTGAAGAAAAAATGGCCAAATGCAAAGTTGTGTTTCACTGACACTGATTCCCTTCTCTATGAGATTGAAACGGAGGATTTATGTGCGGATATTGCGGAAGATGTGAAAGAAAGATTTGATACATCAGAATTTGCGGAAGATCACCCACGCGTTGTTGATGGAACAATAGTGAGAATGAATAAGAAAAAACTGGGATTGATGAAAGATGAAACAAGTGGAAAACCAATTGTTGAATTTGTGGGATTGCGTGCGAAATGTTATTCCCTGAAAGTCTGGAAAGGTGGTGAAGCAAAGAAATGCAAAGGAGTGAAAAAGAATGTGGTGAAGAAAAAGATCACGCATGAGGATTATGTTGAATGTTTGGAAAGTGGACAACCACAGATGAGAAAAATGAATTGCCTCCGGAGTGAGAAGCATGAAATATCCACATTGACTGTGAACAAAATAGCTTTGAGTGCAAATGATGACAAGCGGTTTGTGTGTGAAGATGGTGTGAACACGTTAGCATGGGGGCATTGGAGAGATGTGGCGAAAAATGAAAAAGAAGAAAAAATGGAGAAAACCAAAGAAGAGGTGAAAAATGAAAACTTTGAAAAGAAAAGAAGAAAGTGACAGGCATGCCTCTCAAAGCGGCGAGTTCTTGTCTTATCTTGCGTTTCACATCGGGATTTCTAGCTTGTCTCAATGATCTCTCCAGTCCTCTTTCCTTCCATCTTTTCTCCGGGAGAGAAATTGATTCTGGCTCTGGTTCTTTTTCTCTTTCTCTGATTCGCCTTGATTCTTCATTCAGGAATGTCAGCATTTCATCCTTTTTCTGAATTTCTTCCCACCCTTCCAACCCAAATTTCAATGCGACACTGCGCATATCTCTCAAACTCAGTCGATTCATTTTTTATATTAAAAAAATATTTTTTATCAAAATGAGGTTTCTAATTAAGCAAGAAGGAGGTGAAGCTCAATTTTTCTCAACTTTCAAAGATGCGCATGAACAAACTGGAATCCCTTCTGGGCATATTGCACACGCACTTCGCAAGAATCCAATCTATCGCAGAAAATCTGATGGTGCTTGCTTCATAATTCTTCCTCAAGAATTTCCAACGTTTGTCAGAATCGATGGGGAAGATTTCCCCTGCATTGAAGCGATTCAAGACCGTTTTGGCATCTCGCCACTGAACTTTCACAGGCAATTGCTTCGAGACAAGAAACATATCCTGGATGCAGATGGCATTTCTCACGAAATCAATCACATTTCGGATGATCTTGCAATATCCATTGATCGGATGAGGCGACATAATATGGGAATTCCACTCAAGAAAAACAAGCATGTTGTCAACAGAGCATTCAGTGAGTCAGGAAGAATTATAGGTCGTGGCATTAGAACGCCTTATTAATCTCACAACTGAATTTAATGAAAAAATCTTTTTTCATTAAAAATGAAGTTTTCAATTCAGGAAGCTGGTGGTTACAAGCAAGTTTTTTTCGCATTCAAGATTGCTGAGGAAAAGTCGGGTGTTTCTTCCCTGACGATTGAGCGAATACTCAAATCGGACAAAGATATTTTCAAGCGGCGTTGTGACAAGAAAGTTTTCTTCATCCGTCATGAGCCAGAGCGATTTATCCAGATTGATGGGGAAGATTTCTCGAGTGAGGAAGAAATTCAAGCCAGATTTGGCTTGCGCCGACATATATTTTTGAACCGGCTGTTGAAACAGGGGGAATATTTTCAAGATAATCAAGGGAATTTCCACCGCATAACTTGGCAATCTCAGGAATTAAAAGATGAATTGGATGGAAAACGACAAGCTGATGTTAATGCTAAGATTGCGCAACTTTCCCGGGGAAAGAAAGAGCTTTTACTTGTGGAGGATTGATTTCCATTTCCTTGAAGTGGAAATTATTCTTCATCCGACTCCTCATCCGAGATGTCATCGAATGCGGATGCTTTCTTTGTCTCTGTCTTCACCATCACTTCGTCAGCTATGCATGTCAAAGCTTTGCGTTTTCCCAGGAAGATTTGCTTTACCCACACTACTACATCCCCTGTCATTGTGCTAGCCATCAATTCATTTGGATTTTTAATTTTCTGTTTCTTGCATCTTCCACTCTTTGACACAATCTTTCTCCAGAAAGGTGTTGTGATCGTTAATTCCTTTGGCTTATGATAAAGTGTTCCCCAAAGTTCATATTCATCTCGATCTTCAACTGTCCTGACCAGTTTGAATGACTTTTCATCGTATTTAATCGCTGAAGCTATGACAGATTCAGGATTTTTCACAGTCAGATTGCTATATTTCGAAATGTTTTCAACGAATCTTTTCACTTCATCTTTCTTCTTCATGGCAAGATCAATGATGTGATCTTGTAAATTCTGAAAGAATTCGAGATCCTTTTCTAAAGCGATTTTCAGGGAGAAAGTGGGTTCTGCACTTTTCTCATCCAAGAAAGCTTCTGAGATGACGAATTTCACATCTCTGAGAAGGATTTTTGAGTTTTCAAGAGGGATCACAATGCCATATTGTCTCACTCTCGGGTCACTGGCAGTGACTGTGGAAATTTCTTTCTTCAACTCCATTTTACTTGGGGATATAATTTTAAAACTTTTTGAAAAAATTATATAATTTCGAAAACCAAACTCAAAACGACCACATCCTCCAAATCCAATTTCAATCCCTGTTGCACGATGAAATTCACTTTTTGCATCGCATTGACTTCCACTGCATCACCCACATCATATTCCCATTTTTCAATGGCTCTCCCAGACCACTTCACAACTTGACTGCTAGCTTCTCTCACAACATTCACATCCACTTGGGGATGTCGTGAAAAGTTTTTATGCACCATGGCAGCTCCCACAATTTTCACAGCCATGGGGAAAAACAGAAAATCTGTCGCACCAAACAGGAAAAAGATTGCGTCATCGCTCTTTCTGAAGTGACCTATCAAACTGAATTTGTTCCCAATGATCCGGTGCCCATTCATATCGAGATTTGTTTGCATCACAAGTTTCTCACTCTCAATGGAGAAGGGAGAATCGAAAATCTGCGCTGGCACATCAGAAACATTTCCCCGCACTCCATAAACGATCAAATGCGCATCTTGCTTCTCTGGATCAAGCTCTTTCCCTGTCCAATGCATGTCTACCATCAAATATTCTGGAGGTGAAATGCGCCATTTGTGCACGTGCACGATTGTCCGAATCATTGACTGCACAGGTGCATCTCCAGTGAACGTTTCCGAAGCTTGCCGCGTCACATTCAAAGCTGACGACACGCAACTCAAAGTCGCACCAGCCATCTTGGATGGGAAAAATTCCAGGCAGAGAGTGAACTCGCCCTCTGGCAGGCGAAAGAAGTTGAAGCCAAGTCGACCGATGAATTTGTTTCCAGTTTTCTGAATTTTCAACGCATATGCCTTCTTGTTGAATTCGTGGGGAGTTCCTGCGAACTCTTCAATCCCTGTCACTTCCACATTTGATTCTGAACTTGATTCATCCACATCGTCCATGAGATAGTGAAACAAGTTTGTCGCACCTGGGGAAGTGATCTGAGATTGATGGATTTGTGTTCTGACGGCATCCACATCTGCCTTTGTCGCAGCATCTGCGTTGTTTGTCGGTGGGGCTAGATTTGTGATCTTGTTTCCCCCCATATCCAACACGCCACTCATCATCCCACCAGTCAGAGCAAGTCGTGATTGAACAAAACTCTTTGTCGATGCGTCAGAATTCGCAGTTGGTTCGGCTAGATTTGTGATTTTCTGGTTGTTCATATCCCCCGAGAATCTTTGGGAATCCACATATCCCTTCGTTGCGGCTTGAGCATTCATTGTCGGGTCGTTCAGATTGAAAATATTGTGATGCCCCATGTCCAAGTCAACTTCCATCGCAAAGATTTCATTCCGGGGCAAGAAAGTTGCGCGAATGTCCTCAAATGGCATCAACGTGTCATAATGCGTTCGATAAAAGCTTCGAATATTCTGTTTTGCATTGACCACGTTGAAACTGTGTTTCAAATCCAGATCTTTCACAACTTCATGAGTTGGTGGAGGTGCGTCGGGATGCCAACTTTTCAGTGTGAGCATGTTCACGGCGGATTTGTCATCATCCCTGTCTGTCGCCAAGTTCAAAATCTTCTGATTCCTCGCATCGAAGATGCGACCATTGCTTGTGAGAAACATGGATTTTGCCGTGAAAAGTGTCAAAGCATCATTGTCTCCCCCAGTTTGCAGATTGACAATGGCGTGATAGTTTGCGTCCAAGTGATCTGTCAAAACGATTTGATCCGCTTTGCTCATCTTCGCGGAAAGTCCCGCGTCGAGTTGACCTTTTGTGACAGCGTCTGATGTGTCGGAACCCGTTGCCAGTTGTCGCAGCTTTTTCCAGGCTGCATCCCAATTTCCCCCCTGCGTGGGCATACCACCACCACGTTGCTCTAGAAGACTCAAGCGAGTGAGAATGTCGGAATCAGTTTCTGCAGGTGCTTCTTCTTCATTGTAAATTCCCATTTTCATTCGCCAAATGTGATTTTCTCATGATCCACACCATATCTTTCGCAAATCATTTTGTGATGCGCTTTGATCACATGGTCTGACAATTCTTTCCCCTTGAAAAGCACAAACAACTGCACATCTCCATGAAGTGGGATAGTTGTGGTTGGATTGATATCGCCAAAGACCATTGTGTTGGCTCCTGGGGAAGAAGATGCTGCGAAGTTTTGCAACTTTTTCCCGTTCACCCAACAACTGGAGACAGGTTGAGATGAATTTGTGACAATCCAGTGAATTGAAAGGCAATGCCACTCATTGAGAACGCTCAGATCAGCTTTTGGGGGATAATTGCCAATTTCCTCAAAATCTTTGCCTTGCACCCCAGAGATCACCAAATTTCCATTGTCCTTGAAACACACGAATTTGTCCCAACCTCCATCGTCGTGCCCAAACAGAGCCGTTGCGAAAGTTGGCATAAGATCCAGTGAATGAAGCGAGCCGGAACAGGATGAAAATGTTCACAATGTCCTTGGCTGCGCCCTGGGGATTCAGATTGATATCCGAAATGAGTTTGTCATTGTTTCCATCAAATTTCATGAAAAATCTTTTCGCATTCTTGCTTGTCGACAGAATTGGCCTTTCACTTTCCACACTTTGGATCGCGTCCAGGTTGGAGAGAGTTCGATCGACCAATCTCTTAATCTTTTTGGATCTTTTCTGCAAATACACTTCATTTCCCCGATCGATGGAATAAAAACAGTCCGCATTTTCGTTGATGAAGGCATCAACATAGGTTGAAGTTGCCGCCTGCAGAATCGACAGGAGACCCGATTCCGCAACTGTTTTGTCCACATAAGCTTTTGTTGCAACATCGGACTCATCCACTGGGGAAGAAAGATTCGTGATGGTGTTCGAATTCATGTCAAGGTCTCCTGTGATTGAAAGATCAACAGAAATGGTGGATGATGTATCCTCCTCCTTTGGTTCATTGTAATGTCCCATTTTAAATCTTCTCATCAAAGTTTTTCGCGACAGTCTTCTTCGGTTGATCAACATAGAGAAATGAGAAATCATTCTCAGTCGCTTTGAGCAGCTTTTCTTCATCCACCCCGAGTTCAGTCGCAATGCGTTTGCAATCTTTCGGGGGAAATCGGAACAAGCAAAAGTGGGAGCAGTTGTCGCGAATGTCTTTAGGCACCTTGAAGAACCTCTGGGCAAGATAGATGAGGCTGCAATTGCAATGTCTCCCGTTGAAAAACCAGTTTATCATCTGCTCCTGATTGCGGTCGCAGGCAAAGTCATCGAAGATCACAACGCGTTGACTGGCGGCATCTTGGAACAAGTCTTTCAGCGGAACGCATTGCGTGAACGGCGTGAGCACTTGATAACCTGCAACGGGATTTGCTCTCTGCTCGAAATCTTTCAGGAGACCCACATACTTGTCTTGGTGCAGGTTCTTTGCGAAAAGAATGATTTCGTCAAAGAAGAGCAGGCGATAAATCATGTTCAGGAGCAGATTCGTTTTCCCGCAGTTGGAAGGGCCACAAATGAGCATGCGAAAGTTTTCACTTGGCATAGCAGGGTGAACTTGTTTGAACTCGGAAGGAGCAGCAGAAAGGGAATCAAAATTGGTGAAACGCATTTTGTCTTGCGAAACAAAATGTCGGTCAAGAAATGGGCAGAACTAGCAACAGTGAAAGAAGCAAAAGCGAAACAAAGCGCGAATATTCTGAATGCATTCAAGCAGAGAAAGATTAAAGAGGAGATGAAAGCGGATTCTTATGAGAAAATGTTGAATCCTGTCACGAAGAAGCTGGATGTGTTGAAGGTGGAACCAGGAATCCATCCCTTTTTGCGGATATGTCAGTCACGGATTCGGAAAAAGTTCCTTCGTGGTTGTTTGAAAGTGAACGAGGAAGTGAAGCGACTGAAGATGAATTGAAACATTTGACCACAGATGAGGAAATTGAGGGATTGAGTGAAGCCTGAAAACACATACTTGAAACTTTTGAGAAAGGGAACACCAATTGAAGAAGCCACAGAATTGGCTTGGCCAGATTTGGGGGCACAATCAACTGGGCCATCTTATTCGGAACCAGGTCATTCGCAATATTTTCCATCTCCAATTCCATCTCCAACTCCATCGGAACCAACTCGAGAAGATTTAGATAGATGGAGTCTTCCAACTCAAGAGGAAATTTCTAAATGGGGTCAACCATCAGAAGAAGAACTAGAAGCTATTAGAAGGCGAAAGATTATTCAAGACGAAGACAGCAAGAATCTTGCAAATGTAAATCGAATAATAGCCAGATTTGAAAGACAAGAAGCTCAGAGGTTGGAGGAAGAAGAAGAGAGACACGCGAAAATGATGGAACAAGGTTTGACACCACCATCGCCTGAGACACCTCCAGTCTATCGAGTCAAGACTCAAAAATCTAAATTCATGGATTACACACTGGATAAGTTGAGAAAATGGCGAAATGAACTTTATACCAAACGAAGGACAGAACAAGCTTCAGGAAAAGATATGGGCCAAAAACAACTGAAGAAAGGTTCTGGGCTGATTCAATCGCTCCCCGCTTCGCTCGATCCCCTCATCAACCACCTGGAAGTTGGACTCGGATCAATCCAAGCTGGAAACACTTCAAGAAAGTTGAGACATGACTTGGTGGAAATCGTGAGAATCTTGCATGGAAGCGGAATCCTCTCCAGTGATCAGGGAGAAAAACTGTTGAAGCAAATAAAATGATTCCGATTTTGCTTGACTCGCAACTGGCAAAACTCCAAAATCCAAATTCCAAGTCGCATGACTTTGAAATCCGCTTTGACCCCCCGATTTCGTTGGATGAAGGAAAGAATTATGAAGCAGCTTTAAATAAACTCGTGACTATGAATTATTCGTGGTATAATATCAGGGATGAATATGGAAATAATTCTTTGAAGTGGAAAACAACGAGTGAAAGCGCGTGGAAAACAATCACATTTGAAAACGGAATGTTCGGATACAAAACAATCAACGCAGTTTTGAAAGGTGAGATTGGTGTCGACAAAATGAACTTGTCCTTTGACAAAAGCATTTTCAAGACAGTCATGACTTTGGATGCATCAATTGAAGTGGATTTGAGCGATGGAGATTTTGCCGATCTGCTTGGATTTGAGAAGAAAGTTTTGACTGGGGGAACGAATGTTTCTGCCAATATCCCAAACATCACACGCGGAGTGGATTGGGTCTTCCTGCATTGCAATTTGCAATGCAAATATCGGCAACAATGTGCTGTATGCCCTGTCAACTTCCATGCTTCACGTGAGTTATCCGTTTTCAGAGGAACCCATGCGATTGGATTGGCATCCAGTGAACAAAAGCCTGATTCAGTCAATTCGAGTTTATGTCACAGATGGGAGAAACATGCCATTGGACATGAATGACCTGAATATGGCTTTAACGATGTATATCCGGGAGAAGAAACCAGAGTAATTTGATTTCTGTCGAAATTAAATTAAGATTGCGCTATGAGTTGATTGAGGCGAATCAGAGCATTTTGAGAAACTTCTCGCGGTCTCTTGACTTCTCGCTGCGCATGAGCTGACTTGGCCGGCAGAGAAAGAGCAGAATCAACGAATTGGACCTTGGCAGCAGGTTTTGCCTTCGGTCGCCTCAACATAGATTGCAGCTTGTCCCCAGCTTTCTTCACAATCACCTTTGATCCTTCATCCGCAGCCTTTTCCACAGATTTCTTGACAAGTTGCGTTGCAGCGGACTTGGCCAGACCCAGGAGAGGTTTTCCGATTTTCATCAAGCTGTCTCGAATTACACCAGTTCCTTTATGCTTCCAGACAAATTTGCCACGAGAGGGGAGATAAATTTTCTTCCATTCAGAGGGGTGGTTCATTTTTTTGTTTGTCAGAATAAAATGTTTAGATCACCAGAATATCTCGAGAAAACCAAATTCGCGCGATTTCAGTTGAATACTCCCCTGACTTTTCCAGCAAATGGAGCAGCGCAAAAGAAGGATGGATACAAATTCTTTGTGACAGACCGAAGCAACTGGTATGACTGGTACAACGCGTATTTTCGCGTGAATTACACGCTGGAGGCAACGGCAAATGGTGCAGTTCTTGCAGCAAACACAAGATCCTCAACCTTGAATAGCTCATTTTCCCTGATAAACAAGATTCAAGTTAAATCAAATGCAAAGTCAATTTATAACTTGGATAATGCGCATAAAGCTGTATTCGTCAAAAATCTGCTGGAATATTCAGATGACTATGCCAGAAGTGCAGCCAAATCGCAGTTTTGGTATTTGGATACATCACATTCAACAGAATTAGCTCAAAATGCAGGACTTGCAGCAAGAGAATTGTTGACACAAAGAGCAAATGCACAAAGCCCACCAGTTGAAACCATCATTCCACTCAATCGCTATTCTTTCTTCGAAGAGTTGGAAGATTCTCTCCTGCCACCAATGGCAATGGAAATTGAAATCGACTTGCAGTCTGATGCAGAACTTATCTTTCAAAACGGCAACACAGCGCGTCGAGTAGTTGTTCGCACCTTGGAACTGTGGGTGCCGATGTTGACATTCTCACCCAAAGGGCAGGTGGAAGTGAATAAAAACTTTCTGAAACCAAAGAAGTGGAAATATCTGCAGGAATCAATTCATCCTTCTTCAAGCAGGAGAGATGCAGAAGGAATTTGGCAGTTGTCTCCAGGGGTGAAAGATGCAAAACATGTTTTCATTTGGTTGCAACAGACTGTGAAATCAAACTCAATCGAAGCGAATCCTTATTTCTTCGACACATTTGATATTGATGGAGATGCATCTGCAGCACTTGCAAGTTGCCGACTTCAATATGGATCAGAGTTCTATCCAGAGATCGAATACAATGCAAATTTCAAAACTCGAATCCTGGAAGATGCTTTGAACTACCGTTATCGAAAAAATGACTATAACACGGGTGTGCAATTGAGCGTTGCGAATTATTCCACACTTTATCCACTAATCTATTTCGATCTGCGTGCAAACAAGAACAATCTGACAAATGAGCCCAAAACAACTGGTGTTTCACTATAGATTGAATGAAGCAGCAGATGCAGAAGACTATACCATCTATGCCATGATTATGAAGGAAAAAGAAGTGGTCCTGGATGTCGTCGGGGGAGAACTTGTAGTGGTATAGAAAATGACAACATATTTCAAAACCAATTTAAATTTCTCTCCAGGGCAATTGAAGAAACTGGAAAAAGCATTTGAAGCCAATCACGCAGTGACACTGAGATTGACATTTGCGAACTTGACTGGAGAACACGATGTAAACTTGACGCGAGCACAAATCGCTCGTTTGAAGAAAGCAAAGGAAGAGGGAAAGGGAATGGATTTGAAAATAAGCAAAGCGCAGATCAGACACGTTGTGAGCAGGGGAGGAAATCTTTTTTCAGCCCTGGCAGGTTTGGTGAAACCATTTCTGGTTCCTGCAGCAAAAGCATTGGGAATGGCTGGGTTGAGTTTTGGAGCGGAATCTGCCTTGAAGAAGATATTCGGAAGTGGTGCAATTCCTCCCAGAGCACCTGAATTGTTTCAGCTGTTCACGCAAATGACAACTGGGCAGAAATCGTTTCTGCGAGATTTTCTCAAATCTCAAGGTGTGAAAGTGGGAAGGGGGCAGAAAGGTGGATTGCTGGGCACTCTGGCTGCATTTGGAATTCCCCTTGCAATTCAACTCGTGTCAAAGGTGCTGGGGAAAGGGAGCGGAGGGAAGGGAGAGGGTTTGCACGTCAATCCGCATTCCGTTTCAGGAGTTGGAATGCGCTTAGAACCGCCACCACCATTTGTGGGAAGATGGAACACGACAACAGTTCCATATGTGAGGGGAAAAGGGGTAAAAAAAACTCGCTCCGCAACTCCCGTCGGTCGTTCATCGATAAAGCATTGAGCAACTTCGACCTGCAGAATTGGTGCGAGAAATTGGGAATTCCGTTGAAAGGAATCTTCGCAAGAAATGAAGAATTGGGAAAAGATCATTCCCCCTGCATCATAAATCTGGATGATTTGGAGAATGTGGGAACGCATTGGGTCGCGTGTTGGAAACGCAGAGATGAGTTTTGCTGGTTCGATTCGTTTGGCATGCAACCACGGATTGAATGGGAAGAGAACGTGAAAAAGTGGAATCCGGGAATGAACTTTTTCCTGAGAAATGGATTTCAGATTCAAGCTCTGGATAGTCTCAAATGCGGTTATTATTGCCTGTGGTTTCTGAATGAGATGAAGAAGGGTGGAAAATATGAGGAAATGCTAGAAACTTGGAGTGAGGATGTGCGGGAGAATGAAAAGGAGATTGTGAGATATATTGTTTCTCTCTAAAATGAAATCGTATTGCGTAAAGGAGAAGAAGCAAACAGAATGCGTTGAACCCAGTGGAACATTTGTTGCGAAAAATGGCAGACCGATGTGGTTTTGCCATTGTGGAAGTTGCGGGATAAAGAAAACAAGATTCGTGAAAGCGAGCGGAGCGATGCAGGGAAACTGAGTCAGCCCTCACAAGGTGGGGGCTTTGGTGAACTTGCCCTGACTGGCATGACGCATGCACTCCCGTGGATGGGGAAAAAAGTGGTTGAAATGGGAAGATTTGGAGCAAGCGAATTGATGCGAAACCCAAATATGCAGAAGAAAGCTGTGAATTTCGCATTGGAGAAGAGCAAGCCTTTCCTGGAGAAAACGGCTTCAGACATGTTGAATCAGTTAAGCGTTGCAGTGAGACCCAAAAGAAAGTACAAAACGAATCGCAAAGATTTGGATGGGGGTGCAATTGATGTGCATGCTTTGATTGGGAAACTACCAAGACCAAAGAAAGGATTCACTCTTCCCGGCCACAACTTCACAGGACCATTCAACCCATTGAACAAGCAAGTGAAATTCGACAAGAGTGGGAAAATCACAGAAATCATGCAACAACCCACAGGAAAGACAGATGCAGTGGCAATGCAGCATGACGTGGACTATTCCATCTGCGGGAAAGATCGCAAATGCAAGAATGAAGCGGATAGAAGAATGGTTGCAGCGCTTGATGCAATTCCCTGGAAAGAAAGGCAGTGGGGGCATGCAATTGCGAGAAATGTGATTGATGCAAAGCAGAAGTTGGGGATGGGTGTGAAGCGGGGAAACTAGCAGAGATTTCGAATGAAGACTGGACTCGAAATCTCGAATTGCATAAACCAGTCAGGAGACACTTTGAGAAGAGAAAGGTGATTGCATTCGGCGTTGATGATATCTGGACCGCAGATTTGGCGGAGATGGTGAACTTTGAGGAATGGAATGCGGGCTTCAGAAATATTCTGATTGTTCTGGATGTTTTCTCAAAGTTTGCATGGGCGAAAGAAACAGTGGGAAAGTCGAGTGTCGAATTGAAGGAGAAACTGGAGGAAATATTCGATGAAACAGAAAGAAGACCAAAAAAGATGTGGACAGATGAAGGAAACGAGTTCAAAGGAGATTTTGTGAAATTCTTGAGGAAGAATGAAATTGAAATGTATCACACAAAAACCAAGGAGAAAGCCAGTGTCGCGGAAAGATTCATCAGGACATTGAAGGCACGAATTTGGAAGCATTTCACAGCTGCGAATACGCGAAAATGGATTGATGTGCTGCAACCAATTGTGAACGATTATAATCGAAGTTTTCACCGAAGTGTTGGAATGACTCCAACTGCTGCAAGCTTGCAGGGAAATGAAAGGCAAGTTTTCGCAAATCTCTTCCCGGATGAATTGTTGAAGCAAGTTGATTTGAAGTTCAAGGTTGGGGAAAGAGTGAGAATCGTGAAATACAAGAGAATGGAATATGACAAAGGTTTTACCCCTAATTGGTCAAGAAAAGTGTTTGTGGTGGTGAATGTTAAAAGCACAAAACCTGTAACATATGAAGTGAGTGATTTGAAGGGAAAGAAAGTTGATGGAACTTTCTATGCAGAAGAATTGTTGAAGGCAAAGCAGAAAGTGAAACGTGATGTGGAAGGAGTGAAGAAGAAGAAAAAGATAAAGCGACCTGTGAAGTTTCGCGATTTGGATTCATCAGCGGTGGATACGGATTGGATGGAGTGAGAAAAAGAATGAATGGAAAGAAAATGAATTCGACAAGTGAAGTGAAAGTGGAAGTGACCGAAGCACTCGAAGGAAGCAGAAGTTCGAGTGAATGTTCAAGTGAGAGTGAAGTGTCAATTTTGTTGGAATCTTTCGTGAATTTGGAGGAAAGAGTGAACTTGCTGACAGCTGAATTGAAAGAGCAGAAAAATATTCTGCAGGAGATAAGAGAAAGTTTGAGTAGTGCGCATATGTGAGAATTAGCTTGAAAAATCGATTCCATGGGAATTGATTTTCTGCTGAAGAGGCAGCGTAGAGAAAAAATGGTGAAAAAAGTTTGTGGGGGGTCCGAACGTAAATGAGAAATTAAAACCTACGTAAGATTTAACGTAGGTTTTAGAAAGCGTGAGCTAGAACCCGCTTTTCCTAACTACTGACGATTCTGAGATGTGGTGAGCTCAAAAGTGAGATTTTGCCAAAACTTGGTCCGCATGGCCCGAAACGTACGTTTTGTGCGTTTTTCATAGAAATGCACTGTTTTCGCATTTTGGCGATGATTTGAGACCAGTTTGACGATTTTGAGCTCTGGTGAGCTCAAAAGTGAGATTTTGTCAAAACTTGCTCCGCACCGCCCGAAACGTACGTTTAGTTCATTTTTCATAGAAATGCACTGTTTTCGCTTTTTTGCGATGATTTGAGGTCAGGACGACGCTTTTGAGATCTGGTGAGCTCAAAAGTGAGATTTTGCCAAAACTTGGTCCGCATGGTCCGAAACGTACGTTTTGTGCGTTTTGCATAGAAATGCACTGTTTTCGCGTTTTGGCGATGATTTGAGGCCATTTCGACGATTTTGAGATGTGGTGAGCTCAAAAGTGAGATTTTGTCAAAACTTCCTCCGCACGGCCCGAAACGTACGTTTTGTTCATTTTTCATAGAAATGCACTGTTTTCGCTTTTTTGCGATGATTTGAGACCAGTTTGACGATTTTGAGATCTGGTGAGCTCAAAAGTGAGATTTTTGCAAAACTTGCTCCGCACGGCCCGAAACGTACGTTTTGTGCATTTTTCATAGAAGTGCACTGTTTTCGCTTTTTTTGCGATGATTTGAGGTCAGGACGACGATTTTGAGATCTGGTGAGCTCAAAAGTGAGATTTTGCCAAAACTTGCTCCGCACGGCCTGAAACGCACGTTTTGTGCATTTTTCATAGAAATGCACTGTTTCGCGTTTTGGCGATGATTTGAGACCAGTTCGACGATTTTGAGATCTGGTGAGCTCAAAAGTGAGATTTTGCCAAAACTTGCTCCGCACGGCCCGAAACGTACGTTTTGTTCATTTTTCATAGAAATGCACTGTTTTCGCTTTTTTGCGATGATTTGAGGTCAGGACGACGCTTTTGAGATCTGGTGAGCTCAAAAGTGAGATTTTGCCAAAACTTGCTCCGCACGGCCTGAAACGCACGTTTTGTGCATTTTTCATAGAAATGCACTGTTTCGCGTTATGGCGATGATTTTTGGCCAGTACGACGATTTTAAGATGTGGTGAGCTCAAAAGTGAGATTTTGCCAAAACTTGGTCCGCATGGCCGGAAACGTACGTTTTCTGCGTTTTTCATAGAAATGCACTGTTTTCGCGTTTTGGCGATGATTTGAGACCAGTTCGACGATTTTGAGATCTGGTGAGCTCAAAAGTGAGATTTTTGCAAAACTTGCTCCGCACGGCCCGAAACGTACGTTTTGTTCATTTTTCATAGAAATGCACTGTTTTCGCGTTTTGGCGATGATTTGAGACCAGTTCGACGATTTTGAGATCTGGTGAGCTCAATAGTGAAATTTTGCCAAAACTTGCTCCGCACGGCCCGAAACGTACGTTTTGTTCATTTTTCATAGAAATGCACTGTTTTCGCTTTTTTGCGATGATTTGAGGTCAGGACGACGCTTTTGAGATGTGGTGAGCTCAAAAGTGAGATTTTGCCAAAACTTGCTCCGCACGGCCTGAAACGCACGTTTTGTGCATTTTTCATAGAAATGCACTGTTTCGCGTTTTGGCGATGATTTTTGGCCAGTACGACGATTTTGAGATGTGGTGAGCTCAAAAGTGAGATTTTGCCAAAACTTGGTCCGCATGGTCTGAAACGTACGTTTTGTGCGTTTTCCATAGAAATGCACTGTTTTCGCGTTTTGGCGATGATTTGAGGCCATTTCGACGATTTTGAGATGTGGTGAGCTCAAAAGTGAGATTTTGCCAAAACTTGCTCCGCACGGCCCTAAACGCACGTTTTGTGCATTTTTCATAGAAATGCACTGTTTTCGCTTTTTGGCGATGATTTGAGACCAGTTCGACGATTTTGAGATCTGGTGAGCTCAAAAGTGAGATTTTTCCAAAACTTGCTCCGCACGGCCCGAAACGTACGTTTTGTTCATTTTTTATAGAAATGCACTGTTTTCGCTTTTTGGCGATGATTTGAGACCAGTTCGACGATTTTGAGATGTGGTGAGCTCAAAAGTGAGATTTTGCCAAAACTTGCTCCGCACGGCCCGAAACGTACGTTTTGTTCATTTTTCATAGAAATGCACTGTTTTCGCTTTTTGGCGATGATTTGAGACCAGTTCGACGATTTTGAGATCTGGTGAGCTCAAAAGTGAGATTTTGCCAAAACTTGCTCCGCACGGCCTGAAACGCACGTTTTGTGCATTTTTCATAGAAATGCACTGTTTTCGCTTTTTTGCGATGATTTGTGGCCAGTACGACGATTTTGAGATGTGGTGAGCTCAAAAGTGAGATTTTGCCAAAACTTGGTCCGCATGGCCGGAAACGTACGTTTTCTGAGTTTTTCAGAGAAATGCACTGTTTTCGCGTTTTGGCGATGATTTGAGACCAGTTCGACGATTTTGAGATCTGGTGAGCTCAATAGTGAGATTTTTGCAAAACTTGCTCCGCACGGCCCGAAACGTACGTTTCGTTCATTTTTCATAGAAATGCACTGTTTCGCGTTTTGGCGATGATTTGAGACAAGTTTGACGATTTTTGAGCTCTGGTGAGCTCAAAAGTGAGATTTTGCCAAAACTTGGTCTGCATGGCCCGAAACGTACGTTTTGTTCATTTTTCATAGAAATGCACTGTTTTCGCGTTTTGGCGATGATTTGAGACCAGTTCCACGCTTTTGAGATCTGGTGAGCTCAAAAGTGAGATTTTGCCAAAACTTGCTCCGCACGGCCCGAAACGTACGTTTTGTTCATTTTTCATAGAAATGCACTGTTTTCGCTTTTTTGCGATGATTTGAGACCAGTTTGACGATTTTGAGATCTGGTGAGCTCAAAAGTGAGATTTTGCCAAAACTTGCTCCGCACGGCCTGAAACGCACGTTTTGTGCATTTTTCATAGAAATGCACTGTTTCGCGTTTTGGCGATGATTTTTGGCCAGTACGACGATTTTGAGATGTGGTGAGCTCAAAAGTGAGATTTTGCCAAAACTTGGTCCGCATGGTCCGAAACGGACGTTTTGTGCGTTTTTCATAGAAATGCACTGTTTTCGCGTTTTGGCGATGATTTGAGGCCATTTCGACGATTTTGAGATGTGGTGAGCTCAAAAGTGAGATTTTGCCAAAACTTGCTCCGCACGGCCCGAAACGTACGTTTTGTTCACTTTTCATAGAAATGCACTGTTTTCGCTTTTATGCGATGATTTGAGGTCAGGACGACGATTTTAAGATCTGGTGAGCTCAAAAGTGAGATTTTGTAAAGCGGCCCAAAATAAACTGAGCCGTTATAACGGACGCATTTTGGTTTCAGATAAATGTGTCGATTGACTCTGCCTCTACAGCAAACAAAGGCAACTTTGACTTCCAGCAAAACTGTAATCCACTTCAGTCCTTGCAATCCTGCGCTTTATCTCTAAAAGACTACTTTTATTTTGTACTTTGAGATATTTTTATCCAACCAAGTTGTATATTTTGTGCCATTTGGCGATATAACGTGGAAATAAGCTAAGCGACATTTTGTCATTTTGGCGGGACAGTGTCATTACTATGCATTTACGAAGAGTATTCACGACGTACGACGGCTAAAACCGATAATGCCCGAAATATTGACGAAGAGGCTCCGTAATGTTTCCCGTAGGAGCTAACAAATGTCTCAGAAGTTATGACAAACAAACAATTTATTTTTCTCTCTTACAAACATTAGCTAAGAAAATGCAACGAAGTAAAGCGGCTCAAAATAGACTGAGCCGTTATAGCGCACGAATTTTGATTTCAGATAAATGTTACGATTGACAATGCCTATCCTGCAAACAAAGGCAACTTTCATATCAAGCTAAACTGTAATCCACTTCAATCCTTGCAATCCTGTGCTTTATCTCTAAAAGACTAATTTTTTTGTACTATAGGATCTTTTTATCCAACTAAGTGGTATATTTTGTGCCATTTGTCGATATAACGTGGAAATAAGTTAAGCGACATATTTCCATTTCGGCGGAACAGTGTCATTAGTATGCATTTACGAAAAGTATTCACGAAGTGCGATGGCTAAAACCGAAAATGCCCGAAATATTGACGAAGAGGCTCCGTAATTGTTATCCTCGGAGCCAACAATGACTCATAAGTTATGACAAACAAACAATTTATTTTTCCACCTTACAAACATTAACTTAGCAAATGCAACGAAGTAAAGAAGCTCAAAACAAACTGAGCCGTTATAACGCACGCAGTTTGGTTTCAGATAAATGCCTCTACAGCAAACAAACGCAACTTTGATTTCCAGCAAAACTGTAATACACTTCAATCCTTGCAATCCTGCGCTTTATCTCTAAAAGACTACATTTGTTATGTACTATAGGATGTTTTTATCCAAGTAAGTTGTATATTTTGTGCCATTTGAAGATATAACGTGGAAATAACCATAGCGACATTTTGCCATTTCGGTCGGACAATCTCATCAGTATGCATTTACGAAGACTATTCACGCAGTGCGATGGCTAAAACCGAAAATTCCCGAAATATTTACGAAGAGGCTCCGTAATTTTTCTCCTAGGAGCGAACAAATTTCTCATAAGTTATAACAAACAAACATCTGATTTTTCCATCTTACAAACATTAGCTAAGCAAATGCTACAAAGTAAAGCGGCCCAAAATAGACTGAGACGTTAAAACGCACGCATTTTGCTCTCAGATAAATGTCACGATTGACAATGCCTCTCCTGCAAACAAAGGCAACTTTGATGTCAAGCTAAACTGTAATCCACTTTAATCTTTGCAATCCTACGCTTTATCTCTAAACGACTACTTTTGTTTTGTACTATAGGATCTTTTTACCCAACTTAGTTGTACATTTTGTGCCATTTTTCGATATAACGTGGAAATAAGTTACGCGACATTTTGCCACTTCGGCGGAACAGTGTCATTACTATGCATCTACGAAGAGTATTCACGACGTGGGAGGGCTAAAACCGACAAAGCCCGAAATATTGACGAAGAGGCTCCGTAATTTTTCTCCTAGGAGCCAACAAATATCTCGTAAGTTATGACAAACAATACCGTTTAGCTTTCTATCTTACAAAACATTGACTAAGCAAATGGAATGAAGTAAAGCAGCTCAAAATAGACTGAGCCGTTATAACGTGCGCATTCTGGTTTCAGATAAATGTCACGATTGACACTGCCTCTCCAGCAAACAAAGAAAACCTTGATTTCCAGCTAAACTGTAATCCACTTCAATCCTTGCAATCCTGCGATTTAGCAATAAAGTACCTGTTTTGTTTAGTACTTTGAGATATTTTTATCCAACCAAGTTGTATATTTTGTGCCATTGGGCGATATAACGTGGAAAGAAGCTAAGCGACATTTTGTCATTTTGGCGGGACAGTGTCATTACTATGCATTTACAAAGAGTATTCACGACGTGCGAGGGCTAAAACCGATAATGCCCGAAATATTGACGAAGAGGCTCCGTAATTTTTCTCCTAGGAGCCAACAAATATCTCCTAAGTTATGACAAACAAACATCTTAGTTTTCTACGTTACAAACGTTGTCTAAGCAAACGAAGTAAAGCAGCTAAATATAGACTGAGCCGTTATAACGCACGCATTTTGGTTTCAGATAAATGTCACGATTGACACTGCCTCTCCAGCAAACAAAGGCAACTTTGACATCAAGCTAAACTGTGATCCACCTCAATCCTGGCAATCCGGCGCTTTATCTCTAAAAGACTACATTTGTTTTGTACTATAGGATCTTTTTACCCAACTAAGTTGTACATTTTGTGCCATTTGTCGATATAACGTGGAAATAAATTAAGCGACATTTTGCCACTTCGGCGGAACAGTGTCATTAGTATGCATTTACGAAGAGTATTCACGAAGTGCGATGGCTAAAACCGAAAATGCCCGAAATATTGACGAGGAGGCTCCGTAATTTTTCTTCTAGGAGCCAACAAATGACTCATAAGTTATGACAAACAAACAATTTATTTTTCCACCTTACAAACATTAACTTAGCAAATGCAACGAAGTAAAGAAGCTCAAAACAAACTGAGCCGTTTTAACGCACGCATTTTGGTTTCAGATAAATGCGACGATTGACACTGCCTCTACAGCAAACAAAGGCAACTTTGATTTCCAGCAAAAATGTAATCCACTTCAATCCTTGCAATCCTCCGCTTTATCTCAATTTATTTTTCCACCTTACAAACATTAACTTAGCAAATGCAACGAAGTAAAGAAGCTCAAAACAAACTGAGCCGTTTTAACGCACGCATTTTGGTTTGAGATAAATGCGACGATTCACACTGCCTCTACAGCAAACAAAGGCAACTTTGATTTCCAGCAAAACTGTAATCCACTTCAATCCTTGCAATCCTCCGCTTTATCTCAATTTATTTTTCCACCTTACAAACATTAACTTAGCAAATGCAACGAAGTAAAGAAGCTCAAAACAAACTGAGCCGTTTTAACGCACGCATTTTGGTTTGAGATAAATGCGACGATTCACACTGCCTCTACAGCAAACAAAGGCAACTTTGATTTCCAGCAAAACTGTAATCCACTTCAATCCTTGCAATCCTCCGCTTTATCTCAATTTATTTTTCCACCTTACAAACATTAACTTAGCAAATGCAACGAAGTAAAGAAGCTCAAAACAAACTGAGCCGTTTTAGCGCACGCATTTTGGTTTCAGATAAATGCGACCATTGACACTGCCTCTACAGCAAACAAAGGCAACTTTGATTTCCAGCAAATCTGTAATCCACTTCAATCCTTGCAATCCTACGCTTTATCTCCAAAAGACTACTTTTATTTTGTACTATGGAATATTTTTATCCAACCAAGTTGTATATTTTGTGCCATTTGGCGATATGAAGTGGAAATAAGCTAAGCCACAAATTGCCATTTCGGCGAGACATTGTCATGAATATGTACTTACGAAGAGTATTCACGAAGTGCGAGGCTAAAACCGAAAATTAACGAAACATGGACGAAGAGGTTCCGAAATTTTTCTCCTGGGAGCCAACAATTTATTCATAAGTTATGACATGCAAACCGTTTAGCTTTCTATCTTACAAAACATTGACTACGCAAATGGAATGAAGTAAAGCAGCTCAAAAAAGACTGAGCCGTTATAACGTACGCATTCTGGTTTCAGATAAATGTCACGATTGACACTGCATCTCCAGCAAACAAAGAAAACCTTGATTTCCAGCTAAACTGTAATCCACTTCAGTCCTTGCAATCCTGCGATTTAGCAATAAACTACCTGTTTTGTTTTTTCTACTTTGAGATATTTTTATCCCACCAAGTTGTATATTTTGTGCCATTTGGCGATATAACGTGGAAATAAGCTAAGCGACATTTTGTCATTTTGGCGGGACAGTGTCATTACTATGCATTTACGAAGAGTATTCACGACGTGCGAGGGCAAAAACCGATAATGCCCGAAATATTGACGAAGAGGTTCCGTAATTTTTCTCCTGGGAGCCAACAAATATCTCCTAAGTTATGACAAACAAACGGTTCAGCTTTCTATCTTACAAAACATTGACTAAGCAAATGGAATGAAGTAAAGCAGCTCAAAATAGACTGAGCCGTTATAACGTGCGCATTCTGGTTTCAGATAAATGTGATGATTGACACACTGCCTCTCCAGCAAACAAAGAAAACCTTGATTTCCAGCTAAACTGTAATCCACTTCAATCCTTGCAATCCTGCGATTTAGCAATAAACTACCTGTTTGTTTTGTACTTTGAGATATTTTTATCCAACCAAGTTGTATATTTTGTGCCATTTGGCAATATAACGTGGAAAGAAGCTAAGCGACATTTTGTCATTTTGGCGGGACAGTGTCATTACTATGCATTTACGAAGAGTATTCACGACGTGCGAGGGCTAAAACCGATAATGCCCGAAATATTGACGAAGAGGCTCCGTAATTTTTCTCCTAGGAGCCAACAAATATATCCTAAGTTATGACAAACAAACATCTTAGTTTTCTACGTTACAAACGTTGTCTAAGCAAACGAAGTAAAGCAGCTAAATATAGACTGAGCCGTTATAACGCACGCATTTTGGTTTCAGATAAATGTCACGATTGACACTGCCTCTCCAGCAAACAAAGGCAACTTTGACATCAAGCTAAACTGTGATCCACCTCAATCCTGGCAATCCGGCGCTTTATCTCTAAAAGACTACATTTGTTTTGTACTATAGGATCTTTTTACCCAACTAAGTTGTACATTTTGTGCCATTTGTCGATATAACGTGGAAATAAATTAAGCGACATTTTGCCACTTCGGCGGAACAGTGTCATTAGCATGCATTTACGAAGAGTATTCACGAAGTGCGATGGCTAAAACCGAAAATGCCCGAAATATTGACGAGGAGGCTCCGTAATTTTTCTTCTAGGAGCCAACAAATGACTCATAAGTTATGACAAACAAACAATTTATTTTTCCACCTTACAAACATTAACTTAGCAAATGCAACGAAGTAAAGAAGCTCAAAACAAACTGAGCCGTTTTAACGCACGCATTTTGGTTTCAGATAAATGCGACGATTGACACTGCCTCTACAGCAAACAAAGGCAACTTTGATTTCCAGCAAAAATGTAATCCACTTCAATCCTTGCAATCCTCCGCTTTATCTCAATTTATTTTTCCACCTTACAAACATTAACTTAGCAAATGCAACGAAGTAAAGAAGCTCAAAACAAACTGAGCCGTTTTAACGCACGCATTTTGGTTTGAGATAAATGCGACGATTCACACTGCCTCTACAGCAAACAAAGGCAACTTTGATTTCCAGCAAAACTGTAATCCACTTCAATCCTTGCAATCCTCCGCTTTATCTCAATTTATTTTTCCACCTTACAAACATTAACTTAGCAAATGCAACGAAGTAAAGAAGCTCAAAACAAACTGAGCCGTTTTAACGCACGCATTTTGGTTTCAGATAAATGCGACGATTCACACTGCCTCTACAGCAAACAAAGGCAACTTTGATTTCCAGCAAAACTGTAATCCACTTCAATCCTTGCAATCCTCCGCTTTATCTCAATTTATTTTTCCACCTTACAAACATTAACTTAGCAAATGCAACGAAGTAAAGAAGCTCAAAACAAACTGAGCCGTTTTAGCGCACGCATTTTGGTTTCAGATAAATGCGACCATTGACACTGCCTCTACAGCAAACAAAGGCAACTTTGATTTCCAGCAAATCTGTAATCCACTTCAATCCTTGCAATCCTACGCTTTATCTCCAAAAGACTACTTTTATTTTGTACTATGGAATATTTTTATCCAACCAAGTTGTATATTTTGTGCCATTTGGCGATATGAAGTGGAAATAAGCTAAGCCACAAATTGCCATTTCGGCGAGACATTGTCATGAATATGTACTTACGAAGAGTATTCACGAAGTGCGAGGCTAAAACCGAAAATTAACGAAACATGGACGAAGAGGTTCCGAAATTTTTCTCCTGGGAGCCAACAATTTATTCATAAGTTATGACATGCAAACCGTTTAGCTTTCTATCTTACAAAACATTGACTACGCAAATGGAATGAAGTAAAGCAGCTCAAAAAAGACTGAGCCGTTATAACGTACGCATTCTGGTTTCAGATAAATGTCACGATTGACACTGCATCTCCAGCAAACAAAGAAAACCTTGATTTCCAGCTAAACTGTAATCCACTTCAGTCCTTGCAATCCTGCGATTTAGCAATAAACTACCTGTTTTGTTTTTTCTACTTTGAGATATTTTTATCCCACCAAGTTGTATATTTTGTGCCATTTGGCGATATAACGTGGAAATAAGCTAAGCGACATTTTGTCATTTTGGCGGGACAGTGTCATTACTATGCATTTACGAAGAGTATTCACGACGTGCGAGGGCAAAAACCGATAATGCCCGAAATATTGACGAAGAGGTTCCGTAATTTTTCTCCTGGGAGCCAACAAATATCTCCTAAGTTATGACAAACAAACGGTTCAGCTTTCTATCTTACAAAACATTGACTAAGCAAATGGAATGAAGTAAAGCAGCTCAAAATAGACTGAGCCGTTATAACGTGCGCATTCTGGTTTCAGATAAATGTGATGATTGACACACTGCCTCTCCAGCAAACAAAGAAAACCTTGATTTCCAGCTAAACTGTAATCCACTTCAATCCTTGCAATCCTGCGATTTAGCAATAAACTACCTGTTTGTTTTGTACTTTGAGATATTTTTATCCAACCAAGTTGTATATTTTGTGCCATTTGGCAATATAACGTGGAAAGAAGCTAAGCGACATTTTGTCATTTTGGCGGGACAGTGTCATTACTATGCATTTACGAAGAGTATTCACGACGTGCGAGGGCTAAAACCGATAATGCCCGAAATATTGACGAAGAGGCTCCGTAATTTTTCTCCTAGGAGCCAACAAATATATCCTAAGTTATGACAAACAAACATCTTAGTTTTCTACGTTACAAACGTTGTCTAAGCAAACGAAGTAAAGCAGCTAAATATAGACTGAGCCGTTATAACGCACGCATTTTGGTTTCAGATAAATGTCACGATTGACACTGCCTCTCCAGCAAACAAAGGCAACTTTGACATCAAGCTAAACTGTGATCCACCTCAATCCTGGCAATCCGGCGCTTTATCTCTAAAAGACTACCTTTGTTTTGTACTATAGGATCTTTTTACCCAACTAAGTTGTACATTTTGTGCCATTTGTCGATATAACGTGGAAATAAGTTAAGCGACATTTTGCCACTTCGGCGGAACAGTGTCATTAGTATGCATTTACGAAGAGTATCCACGAAGTGCGATGGCTAAAACCGAAAATGCCCGAAATATTGACGAAGAGTCTCCGTAATGTTTCTTCTAGGAGCCAACAAATGACTCATAAGTTATGACAAACAAACAATTTATTTTTCCACCTTACAAACATTAACTTAGCAAATGCAACGAAGTAAAGAAGCTCAAAACAAACGGAGCCGTTATAACGCACGCATTTTGGTTTCAGATAAATGCGACGATTGACACTGCCTCTACAGCAAAGAAAGGCAACTTTGATTTCCAGCAAAACTGTAATCCACTTCAATCCTTGCAATCCTGCCCTTTATCTCTAATCTTCTATTTTTAATTTGTACTATAAGATCTTTTTATCCAACAAAGTTATATATTTTGTGCTATTTTGCGATATAACTTGGAAATAAGTTAAGCGACACTTTGCCATTGCGGCGGGACAGTGTCATTAGTATGCATTTACGAAGAGTATTCACGAAGTGCGGGGCTAAAACCGAAAATTAACGAAACATGGACGAAGAGGCTCCGTAATTTTTTTCCTGGGAGCCAACAATTTAGTCATAAGTTATAACATGCAAACCGTTTAGCTTTCTATCTTACAAAACATTGACTAAGCAAATGGAATGAAGTAAAGCACCTCAAAATAGACTGAGCCCTTATAACGTACGCATTCTGGTTTCAGATAAATGTCACGATTGACACTGCCTCTCCAGCAAACAAAGAAAACCTTGATTTCCAGCTAAACTGTAATCCACTTCAATCCTTGCAATCCTCCGATTTAGCAATAAACTACTTCTTTTGTTTTGTACTTTGAGATATTTTTATCCAACCAAGTTGTTTATTTTGTGCCATTTGGCGATATAACGTTTTAAAAAGCTAAGCATTTTGGTTTCAGATAAATGCGACCATTGACACTGCCTCTACAGCAAACAAAGGCAACTTTGATTTCCAGCAAATCTGTAATCCACTTCAATCCTTGCAATCCTACGCTTTGTCTCTAAAAGACTACTTTTATTTTGTACTATGGAATATTTTTATCCAACCAAGTTGTATATTTTGTGCCATTTGGCGATGTGAAGTGGAAATAAGCTGAGCCACAAATTGCCATTTCGGCGAGACATTGTCATGAATATGTATTTACGAAGAGTATTCACGACGTGCGAGGCTAAAACCGAAAATTAACGAAACATGGACGAAGAGGTTCCGAAATTTTTCTCCTGGGAGCCAACAATTTATTCATAAGTTATGACATGCAAACCGTTTAGCTTTCTATCTTACAAAACATTGACTAAGCAAATGGAATGAAGTAAAGCAGCTCAAAATAGACTGAGCCGTTATAACGTACGCATTCTGGTTTCAGATAAATGTCACGATTGACACTGCCTCTCCAGCAAACAAAGAAAACCTTGATTTCCAGCTAAACTGTAATCCACTTCAATCCTTGCAATCCTGCGATTTAGCAATAAATTACTTCTTTTGTTTTGTTTTTTGAGATATTTTTATCCAACCAAGTTGTATATTTTGTGCCATTTGGCGATATAACGTGGAAATAAGCTAAGCGACATTTTGTCATTTTGGCGGGACAGTGTCATTACTATGCATTTACGAAGAGTATTCACGACGTGCGAGGGCTAAAACCGATAATGCCCGAAATATTGACGAAGAGGCTCCATAATTTCTCTCCTAGGAGCCGACAAATATCTCCTAAGTTATGACAAACAACCAATTTAGTTTTCTACGTTACAAACGTTGTCTAAGCAAATGGAACGAAGTAAAGCAGCTCAAATTAGACTGAGCCGTTATAACGCACGCATTTTGGTTTCAGATAAATGTCACGATTGACACTACCTCTCCAGCAAACGAAGGCAACTTTGGTTTCCAGCTAAACTGTAATCCACTTCAATCCTTGCAATCCTGCGGTTTGTCTCCAAAATTCTATTTTTTTTTTTGTACTATAGGATCTTTTTATCGACGTAAGTTGTATATTTTTTGCCATTTGGCGATATAACGTGGAAATAAGCTTAGCGACATTTTGCCATTTGCGTGGGACAATCTCATCACTATGCATTTACGAAGACTATTCACGAAGTGCGACGGCTAAAACCGAAAATTCCCGAAATATTTACGAAGAGGCTCCGTAATTTTTCTCCTAGGAGCGAACAAATTTCTCATAAGTTATAACAAAGAAACAATTGATTTTCTCAATGTTACAAACATAAGCTAAGCAAATGCAACAAAGTAAAGCGATCCAAAATAGACTGAGCCGTTAAAACGCACGCATTTTTATTTTAGATAAATGTCACGATTGACACAGCCTCTCCAGCAAAAAAAGGCAACTTTGATATCAAGCTAATCCACTTCAATCCTTGCAATCCTGCGCTTCATTTTTAATATACTACATTTGTTTTTTACTATAGGATTTTTTTAATGAGTTAATTTAACGATCGTCCATTTCATAATTACATTTAAAAAGCAAAGGACCACCAACATTACGTAGGAGATGAAACAAGTAGAATTTCCACATACTTTCGTTATCGCTGAAAATACGTTTTAGCCAGGCTTATACAGCTTTGACAAAGCTTTCAATATCTGTCATTTTAATGCCACCGTCTTCAAAACTGTTTATTGAAGAGAGCCTTGTTACTTTATCCTTTCCATTCCATAAAAAGGAGAAAATCAAACTGTCTACTTGTTTGATGATTTTACTTGGAGGTGAAAGGACCGAAGATATAAAAACTAGTTTTGGAAGAAGTAATGATTTGATTTTGGTTACTTTACCATAAATGGACAGTCCTCTAGATGACCATATATTTGTCAGCTGCTTTATACTGTCAACCTTCTCTTGAAAGTGTTTTTCGTAAAATAATGATAGGTCATATGTAAAAAAGGTTCCTAAAGCTTTAATGGGTTCACTTGGCCATTTAATAGCAAACGGTTTTTCGTCTTTTCTTTTAAGCGAACCAATCCACATTCCTTCTGTTTTAGAACTATTTATCTCCAACCCACACAAGTTCTTAAATACTTCTAGTTCTTCAAATAGCGTTTTTGCAGAATTTTCATCAGACAGGGTTGCTGTGGTATCTATCGTCTGCGTATTGCAATAGCTTGGCTTCATAATTTCCTATTTTAATTCCTTGGATATCAACATTTTGACGAATGGAGATTGCCAAGCTTTCAACAGCTAAGATAAAGAGGTAGGGGGACAAGGGATCATCCTGCCTCACACCACGTTCTAAAGTAAAATAGTCTGATGCCATTCCATTATTTATTACACAGCTTTGAATATTTGTATAAAACATTTTGACCCAATTTATAAAATTTGGGCCAAAATTAAAGGCCTCAAGGCAACTGAAAAGATAATGCCATTCTAAAGAGTCGAAAGCTTTTTTAAAGTCAATGAAAATCAAGATACCTGGAATATTCTTACTGTCTGTAAATTCCATTATATCGAAAATTGATCGAATAGTCTCACCAATATAGCGATCTTCAACATAACCTGTTTGATTATGATGTATGATATTCGGTTAAACTTTCTTCAATCTTAAAGCATCACGTTTGAAATTATTTTTGCATCCACGTTAATGAGAGAGATTGGCCTCCAATTTTCAATGAGAGTTCGATATTTATGTTGCTTTTCTATAAGAGTTATAATTGCTTTTCTTTGAGAGCTAGACATTTCGCCGTGGTTGAAACACTTCCTCGCACATTCCATAAATAAATCATAAATTAATTCTCAGCAACTTTTGTAAAATTCTATTAGTATTCCATCATTATCAGGAGATTTGTTACTCTCAAAACTGTTAAGAATGGCTGAAATTTCTTCAACAAATATTTCTCCTTCACAAGATTGTTGTTGTGCTTCTGATAATCTTGGTATATTGAAATTATTAAAAAATTCGTTTCCATTTTCTTTATCTTCATCTGTTACGTTTGATTGGTAAAACCTATGGTAAAACCGTTTTTATTCGTTCAGTATCCCAAAAAGATCAGATGTAATGGCACCACTTTTTAATAGTTTTCTTATATGTTTTTTGACGTGATTACCCTTCTCTAAATTTAAAAAGTATTTTGTACTTCTTTCGCCATGCTCGTGCCATCGTGCTCTTGCGCGAATAATTACACACCCCTTGGTTCTTTCTCATAATAACTTTCTAGAGTTTCTTTTGCTTCATTTAGAGTATTTAGGTTAGAGTCGGAAGGGTCCTGTTCGAATTTTTTAGTTGCTTCCTCGTATACTTGTTGTAATTTTTTTTCCATTGCAGATCTTTCTTTGGCTTTCTTTTTCGAGAAGAAAACACCATGGTTCCGAATATTATACTTAATCCAATCCCAGATGCACCTTTTGTCTGATAAATTCTCGCTTCTTGTTGTTTTCCAAAGTGGAATATTTTGTTTTAATTCTTCCAGATAATTCGGATCTTCAAGAAGAGAGACGTTCATTTTCCAGAAGCCGGGCCCCTTTAAGTTTTGATTGGAGTCGGTTAAATTCAACTCAATTGCTGCATGATCAGTTTTTATAGCTAGAATGATCGGTTGTATTTACAAAATCCTGTAAGTTGTTTGATTTCAGCCAGTAATCTAAACGACAGAAAATTGGCGGAGATTTTTGGCTCCAAGTGTAACTTCTAGATTGCTGATTTTTAATTCTACAAACGTCAACAAGGCCCAATTCATTTTGGAAACATTCAATATTGTCTATAACCATTTTTCTAGGTACCATAACGCCACCTTTCTTATCCAGCTTAGAGTCAAGAGGACAGTTAAAATCATTTCCAATGATTATATTTCTTTACAATCTAAGTCTTCAAAAAAAAAATTGACCTCAAATCATCGCCAAAAAGGGAAAAATCGTCGTCCTGACCTCAATTCATCGCAAAAAAGCGAAAACAGTGCATTTCTATGAAAAATGAACAAAACGCACGTTTCGGGTCGTGCGGAGCAAGTTTCGGCAAAATCTCACTTTTGAGCTCACCAGATCTCAAAATCGTCGTCCTGACCTCAAATCATCGCCAAAAAGCGAAATCAGTGCATTTCTATGAAAAGTGCACAAAACGTGCGTTTCAGGGCCGTACGGAGCAAGTTTTGGCAAAATCTCACTTTTGAGCTCACCACATCTCAAAATCGTCGAAATGGCCTCAAATCATCGCCAAAATGCAAAAACAGTGCATTTCTATGAAAAACGCACAAAACGTACGTTTCGGGCCATGCGGACCAAGTTTTGGCAAAATCTCACTTTTGATCTCACCACATCTCAAAATTGTCGTACTGGCCACAAATCGTCGCCAAAACGCGAAACAGTGCATTTCTATGAAAAATGCACAAAACGTGCGTTTCAGGCCGTGCGGAGCAAGTTTTGCCAAAATCTCACTTTTGAGCTCACCAGATCTCAAAAGCGTCGTTCTGGTCTCAAATCCTCGCCAAAACGCGAAACAGTGCATTTCTATGAAAAATGCACAAAACGTGCGTATCAGGCCGTGCGGAGCAAGTTTTGGCAAAATCTCACTTTTGAGCTCACCAGATCTCAAAATCGTCGTCCTGACCTCAATCATCGCAAAAAAGCTAAAACAGTGCATTTCTATTAAAAGTGCACAAATTGCACGTTTTGGGCCATGCGGAGAAAGTTTTGGCAAAATCTCACTTTTGAGCTCACGAGATCTCAAATTCGTCGTACTGACCTCAAATCGTCGCCAAAAAAGCGAAACAGTGCATTTCTATGAAAAATGCACAAAACGTGCGTTTCGGGCCGTGCGGAGCAAGTTTTGGCAAAATCTCACTTTTGAATTCACCAGAGCTCAAAATCGACGTCTTGGCCTCAAATCATGGCCGAAAAGCGAAAAGAGTGTATTTCTATGAAAAGTGCACATAACGCACGTGTTTGGGGCCGTGCGGAGCAAGTTTTGGCAAAATCTCACTTTTGAGCACAACAGATCTCAAAATCGTCGTACTGGCCTCAAATGAGCTACATCAAATGGGGAATGTCTTCCTCTTCTATGCGGCCCTTTCTGACGTGCATTTGTATATGACGTTGAAGGTTGTAGCCGTAGAAGAAGCAGCCTGTTATCCTACACATCCTCTCGTTATGATGGCTTCTTTTCTTCTGCTCGCTGTCGCTCTTCAGGGGACTTGCTGCTTTCCTTTCTCGTTTTCTTTACGGGCGCTTCGTCATCGCTCCTTAGGGGACTTGCTGTTTTCTTTTTCGTTGTCTTTACGGGCGCTTGGAAATCGCTCTCGCTGTCTGTTGTAAGGGCACTTGCTGTTTTCTCCTTTGCCTTCTTTACAGGTTCGTAGTCGCTCTCACTGTCTGTTGGTGTGGCTTTTCTTTTCCTGGACTTCTTCTCTTCCTCGACTCTCTCAATGTCCTTATCTGCATCGCCACCTGTTTGATCTTCGTTTAAGTGAAACTTTTCTGGCGCACAGTCTAGCGTTAACTTGTACATTCCATATAATGTCTCAGTGTCAAGGGCTCTTGAGGCTTGGTAATCTCTCATTGCTGAGAGATCATCGACATGCACCCCAAGGCCCGTTTGGCGCACCTTTGTAGCACCCTCGAGGTTAGGTCATCAATATCTCGTTGCTGAGAGATCCCGGACATGCACCCCAAGGCCCGTTAGGCGCACCTTTGTAGCATTTCAAGGCCCAAAGCATCCGCTGCTTGGTAAAGAACTGCACAGTGGCGATAATCGGAGCGAAACGTGTTCCAGTTAATGTCTTTGTCCTTGTTGTACGGTACTCTGTCTTTTTACCTTCGAGACATCCTTCGCTGCTTGGTCACCATTATAAGCATGATATTATATTATATTATATCATATTATATCGTATCATATCATATCATATCATATCATATCATATCATATCATGTCATGTCATGTCATGTCATGTCATGTCATGTCATATTATATTATATTATATTATATTATATTAGCTTCTGTTGAGGTGTTTTCGCATGTGTACGAGGCTTTGAACTAGACGCATAAGGTTGAGCCGATATTAAAACCGAGTGTATTCGCAGATAGTACTAAAGTTATGCTATATATCCTGCAAATTTGAATTTGTTTGATGTAATCCCCTCAGAGATAATAACGATCAAATTGCAGCCTCGTGTCCATGTTTGAAAAACTTGTAAACAAGGCTAGAAACAAACCGTTGAGCCGATAATAGCGTCGAGTGTATTGGCAAATACTATTAAAGTCGTTGTATATATCGTGCGAATTTGACGAAGTGTGATAAAATCCCGTCAGAGATATTAGCGTTCAAAGTATAGCCTCGTTTGCATGTTTGACGCACTTTTGGGTCCGCCATATTGGACAAAATTCAACTGTTAATAACTCCCACGTTTTAAAAGCTGTTTCCTTGACTTTAGCAACACGGCTAGATCACTTTGGGATCTAACTCGATTGATATAAACACTGCCATAAACACAACATCTGACGATGTTATTAACGGCTGAAATTTGCAGCTAATTAATTATTCAGTTCTTAATTACTCCTGAGCACAATGATGAATTCACGCAAAACTTACACCAAAGTGTTCCTTTCCTGCTGTATCAACTACATCTATCATAAAAGTATAGATAAACCCTCGTCCTTTGTCTCTAAAAGCCATAAAGTGATTTCTTGAGGGGAGGGTTAAATATCTAAAGATAAACTGCTGACTACGCAAAAGCAAACACTTTCGGTCGGGAAAATAGTTTCCTAGAGTAGCACTAGGTCCTTATGTCATAGTTCTGATAGTTGGTTTGGTCGTGCATAGTCTTAAAAAGGTCTAAATAGAGTACAAATGCGGAGCTCAAAAGAGCGTGTACTCACCGCTCCATGGCTTGTCCCTGCTGTGATGACCAGCTTCATGCACGGACACTGATATGTCTTAAAACGTACCCCATCATAACTCCTAAAGTATTACCGCTTTAGACTTCAAATTTAGCAGATAGTACAAAATTATAAGGTTAGTAGATTGACAGTGTCGATGTCTCATTGTGACGTCATTATGACATCATTGAAAATGGCTAGGAAAAAACATATTTTTTGAGACCTAAAAGACTACTTTTATTTTGTACTATGGAATCTTTTTTTCCAACCAAGTTGTATATTTTGTGCCATTTGGCGATGTAAAGTGGAAATAAGCTTAGCCACAACTTGCCACTACGGCGGAACAGTGTCATTACTATGCATTTACGAAGAGTATTCACGACGTGCGACGGCTAAAACCGATAATGCCCGAAATATTGACGAAGAGGCTCCGTAATTTTTCTCCTAGGAGCAAACAAATACCTGCTAAGTTATGACAAACAAACAATGTAGTTTTCTACGTTATATACGTTGTCTAAGCAAATGGAGCGAAGTAAAGCAGCTGAAAATAGACTGAGCCGTTATAACGTACGCATTCTGGTTTCAGATAAATGTCCTGATTGACACTGCCTCTCCAGCAAACAAAGGAAACTTTGATTTCCATCTAAACTGTAATCCACTTAAATCCTTGCAATCCTGCCCTTTATCTCTAATCTATTTTTATTTTGTACTATAGGATCTTTTTATAAAACAAAGTCGTATATTTTGTGCCATTTTCCGATATAACTTGGAAATAAGTTAAGCGACACTTTGCCATTGCAGCGGACAGTGTCATTAGAGTATTCACGAAGTGCGAGACTAAAACCGAAAATTCCCGAAAAATGGCGGAAAAGGCTCCGTAATTTTACTCCTAGGAGCCAACAAATGACTCATAAGTTATGACAAACAAACAATTTATTTTTCCATTTTACAAACATTAACTTAGCAAATGCAACGAAGTGAAGCACCTAAATATAGACAGAGCCGTTATAACAAACGCATTTTTGTTTCAGCTAAGTGCGACGTTGTTACCGCCTCTACAGCAAACAAATTCAACTTTCATTTCAAGCTAAACTGTAATCCTCTTGAATCCTTGCAATCCTGCGCTTTATCTCCAAACTGCTACTTTTATTTTGTACCATAGGATCTTTTTATCCAACTAAGTTGTATATTTTGTGCCATTTGGCGATATAAAGTGGACATAAGCTAAGCGACATTTTGCCATTTCGGCGGGACATTGTCATCAATATGCATTTACGAAGAGTATTCACGAAGTGCGAGACTAAAACCAAAAATTAACGAAAAATTGCCGAAGAGGCTTCCATTCCATAAAAAGGAGAAAATCAAACTGTCTACTTGTTTGATGATTTTACTTGGAGCTGAAAGAACCGAAGATATAAAAACTAGTTTTGGAAGAAGTAATGATTTGATTATAGTTACTTTATCATAAATGGACAGTCCTCTAGACGACCATATATTTGTGACCTGCTTTATGCTGTCAACCTTCTCTTGAAAGTTTTTTTTCGTAAAATAATGATAGGTCATATGTAAAAAAGGTTCCTAAAGCTTTAATGGGTTCACTTGGCCATTTAATACCGAACAGTTTTTCGTCTTTTTTTTAAGCGAACCAATCCATATTCCTTCTGTTTTAGAACTAGTTATCTCCAACCCACTCAAGTTCTTAAATACTTCTAGTTCTTCACATACCGTTTTTGCAGAATTTTCATCAGACAGGGTTGCTGTGGTATCTATCGTCTGCGTATTGCAATAGCTTGGCTTCATAACTTCCTATTTTAATTCCTTTGATATCAACATTTTGACGAATGGAGATTTCCAAGTTTTAAACAGCTAAAATAAGCTTTTTTTAAGTCAATGAAAATCAAGATACCTGGAATATTCTTACTGTCTGTAAATTCCATTATATCGAAAATTGATCGAATAGTCTCACCAATATAGCGATATTCAACATAACCTGTTTGATTATGATGTATGATATTCGGTAAAACTTTCTTTAATCTTAAAGCAATCACTTTTGAAATTATTTTTGCATCCACGTTAATAAGAGAGATTGGCCTCCAATTTTCAATGAGAGTTCGATATTTATGTTGCTTTTTTATAAGAGTTATAATTGCTTTTCTTTGAGAGCTAGACATTTCGCCGTGGTTGAAACACTTCCTCGCACATTCCATAAATGGACCCTAAATTTATTCTCAGCAACTTTTGTAAAATTCTATTAGTATTCCATCATTACCAGGAGATTTGTTACTCTCAAAACTGTTAAGAATGGCTGTAATTTCCTCAACAAATATTTCTCCTTCACAAGATTGTTGTTGTGCTTCTGATAATCTTGGTATATTCAAATTATTAAAAAATTCGTTTCCATTTTCTTTATCTTCATCTGTTACGTTTGATTGGTAAAACCTATGGTAAAACCGTTTTTATTCGTTCAGTATCCCAAAAAGATCAGATGTAATGGCACCACTTTTTAATAGTTTTCTTATATGTTTTTTGACGTGATTACCCTTCTCTAAATTTAGAAAGTATTTTGTACTTCTCTCGCCATGCTCGTGCCATCGTGCCCTTGCGCGAATAATTACACACCCCTTGGTTTTTCCTCATAATAACTTTCTAGAGTTTCTTTTGCTTCATTTAGAGTATTTAGGTTAGAGTCGGAAGGGTCCTGTTCGAATTTTGTAGTTGCTTCCTCGTATACTTGTTGTAATTTTTTTCCATTGCAGATCTTTCTTTGGCTTTCTTTTTCGAGAAGAAAACACCATGGTTCCGAATATTATACTTAATCCAATCCCTGATGCACCTTTTGTCTGATAAATTCTCGCTTCTTGTTGTTTTCCAAAGTGGAATATTTTGTTTTAATTCTTCCAGATAATTCGGATCTTCAAGAAGAAAGACGTTCATTTTCCAGAAGCCGGGCCCCTTTAAGTTTTGATTGGAGTCGGTTCAATTCAACTCAATTGCTGCATGATCAGTTTTTATAGCTGGAATGATCGATTGTATTTACAAAATCCTGTAAGTTGTTTGATATCAGCCAGTAATCTAAACGACAGAAAATTGGTGGAGATTTTTGGCTCCAAGTGTAACTTCTAGATTGCGGATTTTTAATTCTCCAAACGTCAACAAGGCCCAATTCATTTTGGAAACATTCAATATTGTCTATAACCATTTTTCTAGGTACCATAACGCCACCTTTCTTATCCAGCTTAGAGTCAAGAGGACAGTTAAAATCACTTCCAATGATTATACTTTCTTCACAAGGGGTCTTCAAAAAGCGAAAACAGTGCATTTGTATGAAAACTGCGTAAAACGCATGTTTAGGGCCGTGCGGAGCAAGTTTTGGCATAAACTCACATTTGAGCACACCGGATCTCAAAATCGTCGTACTGGCCTCAAATCATCGCCAAAAAGCGAAAAAAGTGCATTTCTATATATGAAAAGTGCACAAAATGAAAAGTTTGGGGCCGCGCGGAGCACGTTTTAGAAAAAATCTCACTTTTTACCACACCAGATCTGAAAATCATCCTGGTGGACTCAAATGATCGCCAACTCTGGAAAACAGTGCGATATCTATAAAAAGTGCACAAAACGCACGTTTGGGGCCGTACAGAGCAAGTTTTGGCAAAATCTTACTTTTCAGCACACCACATTTCAAAATCGACGTACTGACCTCAAATCATCGCCAAAAAGCGAAAACAGTGCATTTCTATAAAAACTGCACAAAACGTACGTTTCGGGCCGTGCGGAGCAAGGTTTGGCAAAATCTCACTTTTTAGCACTCCAGATCTCAAAATCGCCGTACTGGCCTCAAATCATCGTAAAAGAGCGAAAACAGTGCATTTCTATGAAAAGTGCACACAACGCAAGTTTGGGGCCGTGCGGAGCAAGTTTTGGCAAAATCTTACTTTTGAGCACACCAGATCTCAAAATCGTCGTACTGGCCTCAAATCATCGCAAAAGAGCGAAAACAGTGCATTTCTATGAAAAGTGCGCAAAACGCAAGTTGGGGCCGTGTGGAGCAAGTTTAGGCAAAATCCTGCTTTTGAGCACACCAGATCTCAAAATCGTCATACTGACTTCAAATCATCGGCAAAAAGCGAAAACAGTGCATTATGTATTATCTGTAAAGGTAGTGTACTCTATTATTTTCAAAGAAGAAGGAATTGCGCGCCTAAGACCTGTCCATGTAAGAAAATTAGCTTTCTCAACTATGTTATTAATTACATTAAAGGATTCTATATTGTCGAGATTGAACAAGAGATCTTTAATGATACGTATCCCCGAGTCATAATAAGATTTATAAAAAACTGGTTTTTGCATCTATTCTTATATCTTTGTTATTCCAAATTATACAGAGCCGTTTTTTATTAGCTAAAAAGAGATTTCGAAATTCTAACCAACATTCTGAAAGTTCTCTGTAGAAAACTGAGTTAATTGAAAGATAGTCCATTGCATAATTACATTTAAAAAGCAAAAGACCACCAACATTACGTAGGAGATGCAACAAGTAGAATTTCCACGTACTTTCGTTATCGCTGATAACACGTTTTAGCCAAGCTAATCGTACAGCTTTGACCAAGCTTTCAACATCTGTCATTTTAATGCCACCGTCTTCAAAACTGTTTATTGAATAGAGCCTTGTTACTTTATCCTTTCCATTCCATAAAAAGGAGAAAATCAAGCTGTCTACTTGTTTGATGATTTTACTTGGAGGTGAAAGGACCGAAGATATAAAAACTGGTTTTGGAAGAAGTAATGATTTGATTTTGGTTACTTTACCATAAATGGACAGTCCTCTAGATGACCATATATTTGTCAGCTGCGTTATGCTGTCAACCTTCTCTTGAAAGTTTTTTTCGTAAAATAATGATAGGTCATATGTAAAAAAGGTTCCTAAAGCTTTAATGGGTTCACTTGGCCATTTAATACCAAATGTTTTTCGTCTTTTCTTTTAAGCGAACCAATCCACATTCCTTCTGTTTTAGAACTATTTATCTCCAACCCACACAAGTTCTTAAATACTTCTAGTTCTTCAAATAGCGTTTTCGCAGAATTTTCATCAGACAGGGTTGCTGTGGTATCTATCGTCTGCGTATTGCAATAGCTTGGCTTCATAATTTCCTATTTTAATTCCTTTGATATCAACATTTTGACGAATGGAGATTGCCAAGCTCTCAACAGCTAAGATAAAGAGGTAGGGGGACAAGAGATCACCCTGCCTCACACCACGTTCCAAATTAAAATAGTCTGATGCCATTCCATTATTTATTACACAGCTTTGAATATTTGTATAAAACATTTTGACCCAATTTATAAAATTTGGGCCAAAATTAAAGGCCTCAAGGCAACTGAAAAGATAATGCCATTCTAAAGAGTCGAAAGCTTTTTTAAATTCAATGAAAATCAAGATACGTGGAATATTCTTACTGTCATTAAATTCCATTATATCGAAAATTGATCGAATAGTTTCACCGATATAGCGATCTTCAACATAACCTGTTTGATTATGATGTATGATATTCGGTTAAACTTTCTTCAATCTTAAAGCAATCACTTTTGAAATAATTTTTGCATCCACGTTAATAAGAGAGATTGGCCTCCAATTTTCAATGAGAGTTCGATATTTATGTTGCTTTTCTATAAGAGTCATAATTGCTTTTCTTTGAGAGCTAGACATTTCGCCGTGGTTGAAACACTTCCTCGCACATTCCATAAATGGATCATAAATTAATTCTCAGCAACTTTTGTAAAATTCTATTAGTATTCCATCATTACCAGGAGATTTGTTACTCTCAAAACTGTTAAGAATGGCTGTAATTTCTTCAACAAATATTTCTCCTTCACAAGATTGTTTTTGTGCTTCTGATAATCTTGGTATATTCAAATTATTAAAAAATTCGTTTCCATTTTCTTTATCCTCATCTATTACATTTGATTGGTAAAAGCTATGGTAAAACCGTTTTTATTCGTTCAGTATCCCAAAAGGATCAGATGTAATGGCACCACTTATTTATAGTTTTCTTATATGTTTTTTGACGTGATTACCCTTCTCTAAATTTAAAAAGTATTTTGTACTTCTCTCGCCATGCTCGTGCCATCGTGCCCTTGCGCGAATAATTACACACCCCTTGGTTTTTCCTCATAATAACTTTCTAGAGTTTCTTTTGCTTCATTTAGAGTATTTAGGTTAGAGTCGGAAGGGTCCTGTTCGAATTTTTTAGTTGCTTCTTCGTATACTTGTTGTATGCAGATCTTTCTTTGGCTTTCTTTTTCGAGAAAACACCATGGTTCCGAATATTATACTTAATCCAATCCCAGATGCACCTTTTGTCTGATAAATTCTCGCTTCTTGTTGTTTTCCAAAGTGGAATATTTTGTTTTAATTCTTCCAGATAATTCGGATCTTCAAGAAGAGAGACGTTCATTTTCCAGAAGCCGGGCCCCTTTAAGTTTTGATTGGAGTCGGTTAAATTCAACTCAATTGCTGCATGATCAGTTTTTATAGCTAGAATGATCGGTTGTATTTACAAAATCCCGTAAGTTGTTTGATATCAGCCAGTAATCTAAACGACAGAAAATTGGTGGAGATTTTTGGCTCCAAGTGTAACTTCTAGATTGCGGATTTTTAATTCTCCAAACGTCAGCAAGGCCCAATTCATTTTGGAAACATTCAATATTGTCTATAACCATTTTTCTAGGTACCATAACGCCACCTTTCTTATCCAGCTTAGAGTCAAGAGGACAGTTAAAATCATTTCCAATGATTATATTTCTTCACAATCTAAGTCTTCAAAAAAAACTGACCTCAAATCATCGCCAAAAAGGGAAAACAGTGCACTTCTTCGAAAACGCACGAAACGCACGTTTGGGGCCGTGCGGACCAAGTTTTGGGAAAATCTCACTTTTGAGCTCACCAGATCTCAAAATCGTCGTCCTGACCTCAAATAATGGCAAACAAGCGAAAACAGTGCATTTCTATGAAAAATGACCAAAAGGGACGCTTCGGGCCGTGCGGAGCAAGTTTTGCCAAAATCTCACCTTTGAGCTCACCACATCTCAAAATCGTCGAAATGGCCTCAAATCTTCGCCAAAACGCGAAAACAGTGCATTTCTATGAAAAACGCACAAAACGTACGTTTCGGGCCATGCGGACCAAGTTTTGGCAAAATCTCACTTTTGAGCTCACCACATCTCAAAATCGTCGTACTGGCCACAAATCATCGCCAAAACGCGAAATAGTGCATTTCTATGAAAAATGCACAAAACGTGCGTTTCAGGCCGTGCGGAGCAAGTTTTGGCAAAATCTCACTTTAGAGCTCACCAGATCTCAAAATCGTCGTCCTGACCTCAAATCATCGCAAAAAAGCTAAAACAGTGCATTTCTATGAAAAATGAACAAAACGTACGTTTCAGGCCGTGCGGAGCAAGTTTTGCAAAATCTCACTTTTGAGCTCACCAGATCTCAAAATCGTCGAACTGGTCTCAAATCATCGCCAAAACGCGACAACAGTGCATTTCTATGAAAGTGCACAAAACGAGCGTTTGGGGCCGTGCGGAGCAAGTTTTAGCAAAATCTCACTTTTGAGCACACCAGATCTCAAAATCATTGTACTGGCCTGAAATCATGACCAAAAAGCGAAGACAGTGCATTTCTATGAAAAACGCACAAAACGTACGTTTTGGACCATGCGGACCAAGTTTTGGCAAAATCTCACTTTTGAGCTCAGCACATCTCAAAATCGTCGTACTGGCCACAAATCATCGCCAAAACGCAAAACAGTGCATTTCTATAAAAAATGCACATTTTGGTTTCAGATAAGTGCAACGTAGACACTGCCTCTACAGCAAACAAATTCAAATTCAACTTTCATTTCAAGCTAAACTGTAATCCTCTTGAATCCTTGCAATCCTACGCGTTATCTCCAAACTACTACTTTTATTTTGTACCATAGGATCTTTTTATCCAACTAAGTTGTATATTTTGTGCCATTTGGCTATATATAGTGGAAATAAGCTAAGCGACATTTTGCCATTTCAGCGGGACATTGTCATCAATATGCATTTACGAAGAGTATTCACGAAGTGCGACGCTAAAACCGAAAAATTAACGAAAAATTGCCGAATAGGCTCCGTAATTTTCGCCAAAGATCCAACAAATGACCCATAAGTTATGACAAGCAAACCTTTTAGCTTTTTATCTTACAAACATTGACTAAGCAAATGGAACGCAGTAAAGCAGCTCCAAATAGACTGAGCCGTTATAACGTACGCATTCTGGTTTCAGATAAATATCCTGATTGACACTGCCTCTCCAGCAAACAAAGGCAACTTTGATTTCCATCTAAACTGTAATCCACTTCAATCCTTGCAATCCTGCGCTTTATCTCTAAAAGACTACATTTGTTTTGTACTATAGGATCTTTTTATCCAACTAAGTTGTACATTTTGTGCCATTTCTCGATATAACGTGGAAATAAGTTAAGCGACATTTTGCCACTTCGGCGGAACAGTGTCATTAGTATGCAATTAGGAAGAGTATTCACGAAGTGCGATGGCTAGAACCGAAAATGCCCGAAATATTGACGAAGAGATTCCGGCATTTTTCTCCTAGGAGCCAACAAATTACTCATAAGTTATGAAAAACAAACAATTTATTTTTCCATTTTACAAACATTAACTTAGCAAATGCAACGAAGTAAAGCGGCCCAAAATAAACTGAGCCGTTATAACGGACGCATTTTGGTTTCAGATAAATGCGACGATTGACTCTGCCTCTACAGCAAACAAAGGCAACTTTGACTTCCAGCAAAACTGTAATCCACTTCAGTCCTTGCAATCCTGCGCTTTATCTCTAAAAGACTACTTTTATTTTGTACTTTGAGATATTTTTATCCAACCAAGTTGTATATTTTGTGCCATTTGGCGATATAACGTGGAAATAAGCTAAGCGACATTTTGTCATTTTGGCGGGACAGTGTCATTACTATGCATTTACGAAGAGTATTCACGACGTACGACGGCTAAAACCGATAATGCCCGAAATATTGACGAAGAGGCTCCGTAATGTTTCTTTTAGGAGCCAACAAATATCTCCTAAGTTATGACGAACAAAAAGTTTAGTTTTCTACGTTACAAACGTTGTCTAAGCAAATGGAACGAAGTAAAGCAGCTCAAAATAGACTGAGCCGTTATAACGCACGCATTTTGGTTTCAGATAAATGTCACGATTGACACTGCCTCTCCAGCAAACGAAGGCAATTTTGGTTTCCAGCTAAACTGTAATCCATTTCAATCCTTGCAATCCTGCACTTTGTCTCCAAACGTCTACTTTTATTTTGTACTATAGGATCTTTTTATCCAACTAAATTGTATATTTTGTGCCATTTGGTGATATAACGTGGAAATAAGCTTAGCGACATTTTGCCATTTCGGTGGGACAAATCCATCAGTATGCATTTACGAAGAGTATTCACGAAGTGCGGCGGCTAAAACCGAAAATGCCCGAAATATTGACGAAGAGTCTCCGTAATGTTTCTTCTAGGAGCCAACAAATGACTCATAAGTTATGACAAACAAACAATTTATTTTTCCACCTTACAAACATTAACTTAGCAAATGCAACGAAGTAAAGAAGCTCAAAACAAACTGAGCCGTTTTAACGCACGCATTTTGGTTTCAGATAAATGCGACGATTGACACTGCCTCTACAGTAAACAAAGGCAACTTTGATTTCCAGCTAAACTGTAATCCACTTCAATCCTTGCAATCCTGCGATTTAGCAATAAATTACTTCTTTTGTTTTGTTTTTTGAGATATTTTTATCCAACCAAGTTGTATATTTTGTGCCATTTGGCGATATAACGTGGAAATAAGCTAAGCGACATTTTGTCATTTTTGCGGGACAGTGTCATTACTATGCATTTACGAAGAGTATTCACGACGTGCGAGGGCAAAAACCGATAATGCCCGAAATATTGACGAAGAGGCTCCGTAATTTTTCTCCTAGGAGCGAACAAATTTCTCATAAGTTATAACAAAGAAACAATTGAGTTTTTCCATGTTACAAACATAAGCTAAACAAATGCAACAAAGTAAAGCGGTCCAAAATAGACTGAGCCGTTAAAACGCACGCATTTTTATTTTAGATAAATGTCACGATTGACACTGCCTCTCCAGCAAAAAACGGCAACTTTGATATCAAGCTAAACTGTAATCCACTTCAATCCTTGCAATCCTGCACTTTATTTTTAATATACTACATTTGTTTTTTACTATAGGATTTTTTTAATGAGTTAATTAAACGATCGTCCATTTCATAATTACATTTAAAAACCAAAGGACCACAACATTACGTAGGAGATGAAACAAGTAGAATTTCCACATACTTTCGTTATCGCTGAAAATACGTTTTAGCCAAGCTTATACAGCTTTGACAAAGCTTTCAATATCTGTCATTTTAATGCCACCGTCTTCAAAACTGTTTATTGAAGAGAGCCTTGTTACTTTATCCTTTCCATTCCATAAAAAGGAGAAAATCAAACTGTCTACTTGTTTGATGATTTTACTTGGAGGTGAAAGGACCGAAGATATAAAAACTAGTTTTGGAAGAAGTAATGATTTGATTTTGGTTACTTTACCATAAATGGACAGTCCTCTAGATGACCATATATTTGTCAGCTGCTTTATGCTGTCAACCTTCTCTTGAAAGTTTTTTTCGTAAAATAATGATAGGTCATATGTAAAAAAGGTTCCTAAAGCTTTAATGGGTTCACTTGGCCATTTAATAGCAAACGGTTTTTCGTCTTTTCTTTTAAGCGAACCAATCCACATTCCTTCTGTTTTAGAACTATTTATCTCCAACCCACACAAGTTCTTAAATACTTCTAGTTCTTCAAATAGCGTTTTTGCAGAATTTTCATCAGACAGGGTTGCTGTGGTATCTATCGTCTGCGTATTGCAATAGCTTGGCTTCATAATTTCCTATTTTAATTCCTTTGATATCAACATTTTGACGAATGGAGATTGCCAAGCTGTCAACAGCTAAGATAAAGAGGTAGGGGGACAAGGGATCATCCTGCCTCACACCACGTTCTAAAGTGAAATAGTCTGATGCCATTCTATTATTTATTACACAGCTTTGAATATTTGTATAAAACATTTTGACCCAATTTATAAAATTTGGGCCAAAATTAAAGGCCTCAAGGCAACTGAACGGATAATGCCATTCTAAAGAGTCGAAAGCTTTTTTAAAGTCAATGAAAATCAAGATACCTGGAATATTCTTACTGTCTGTAAATTCCATTCTATCGAAAATTGATCGAATAGTCTCACCAATATAGCGATCTTCAACATAACCTGTTTGATTATGATGTATGATATTCGGTAAAACTTTCTTCAATCTTAAAGCAATCACGTTTGAAATTATTTTTGCATCCACGTTAATAAGAGAGATTGGCCTCCAATTTTCAATGAGAGTTCGATATTTATGTTGCTTTTCTATAAGAGTTATAATTGCTTTTCTTTGAGAGCTAGACATTTCGCCGTGGTTGAAACACTTCCTCGCACATTCCATAAATAAATCATAAATTAATTCTCAGCAACTTTTGTAAAATTCTATTAGTATTCCATCATTACCAGGAGATTTGTTACTCTCAAAACTGTTAAGAATGGCTGTAATTTCATCAACAAATATTTCTCCTTCACAAGATTGTTGTTGTGCTTCTGATAATCTTGGTATATTCAAATTATTAAAAAATTCGTTTCCATTTTCTTTATCTTCATCTGTTACGTTTGATTGGCAAAAGCTATGGTAAAACCGTTTTTATTCGTTCAGTATCCCAAAAAGATCAAATGTAATGGCACCACTTATTAATAGTTTTCTTATATGTTTTTTGACGTGATTACCCTTCTCTAGAAAGTATTTTGTACTTCTCTCGCCATGCTCGTGCCATCGTGCCCTTGCGCGTATAATTACACACCCCTTGGTTTTTCCTCATAATAACTTTCTAGAGTTTCTTTTGCTTCATTTAGAGTATTTCGGTTATAGTCGGAAGGGTCCTGTTCGAATTTTGTAGTTGCTTCCTCGTATACTTGTTGTAATTTTTTTCCATTGCAGATCTTTCTTTGGCTTTCTTTTTCGAGAAGAAAACACCATGGTTCCGAATATTATACTTAATCCAATCCCTGATGCACCTTTTGTCTGATAAATTCTCGCTTCTTGTTGTTTTCCAAAGTGGAATATTTTGTTTTAATTCTTCCAGATAATTCGGATCTTCAAGAAGAGAGACGTTCATTTTCCAGAAGCCGGGCCCCTTTAAGTTTTGATTGGAGTCGGTTCAATTCAACTCAATTGCTGCATGATCAGTTTTTATAGCTGGAATGATCGGTTGTATTTACAAAATCCTGAAAGTTGTTTGATATCAGCCAGTAATCTAAACGACAGAAAATTGGTGGAGATTTTTGGCTCCAAGTGTAACTTCTAGATTGCGGATTTTTAATTCTCCAAACGTCAACAAGGCCCAATTCATTTTGGAAACATTCAATATTGTCTATAACCATTTTTCTAGGTACCAAAACGCTACCTTTCTTATCCAGCTTAGAGTCAAGAGGACAGTTAAAATCACCTCCAATGATTATATTTCTTCACAATCTAAGTCCTCAAAAAGCGAAAAAAAACTGACCTCAAATCATCGCCAAAAAGGGAAAACAGTGCACTTCAACGAAAACGCACAAAACGCACGTTTGGCAAAATCTTACTTTCGAGCTCACCAGATCTCAAAATCGTCGAACTGGTCTCAAATCATCGTCAAAAAGCAAAAACATTGCACTTCTACGAAAAACGCACAAAAACGCACGTTTGGGGCCGAGCGGAGCAAGTTTTGGCAAAATCTCACTTTTTAGCACACTGGATCTCAAAATCGTCGTACTGGCCTGTAATCATGGCCAAAAAGCGAAAATTGTGCATTTCTATGAAAAGTGCACAAAACGCACGTTTGGGGCCGTACAGAGCAAGTTTTGGCAAAATCTTACTTTTCAGCACACCACATTTCAAAATCGTCGTACTGACCTCAAATCATCGCCAAAAAGCGAAAACAGTGCATTTCTATGAAAAGTGCACAAAACGCAAGTTTGGGGCCGTGCGGAGCAAGTTTTGGCAAAATCTTACTTTTGAGCACACCAGATCTCAAAATCGTCGTACTGGCCTCAAATCATCGCAAAAGAGCGAAAACAGTGCATTTCTATGAAAAGTGCACAAAACGCAAGTTTGGGGCCGTGCGGAGCAAGTTTTGGCAAAATCCTGCTTTTCAGCACACCAGATCTCAAAATCGTCATACTGACTTCAAATCATCGGCAAAAAGCGAAAACAGTGCATTATGTATTATCTGTAAAGGTAGTGTACTCTATTATTTTCAAAGAAGAAGGAATTGCGCGCCTAAGACCTGTCCATGTAAGAAAATTAGCTTTCTCAACTATGTTATTAATTACATTAAAGGATTCTATATTGTCGAGATTGAACAAGAGATCTTTAATGATACGTATCCCCGAGTCATAATAAGATTTATAAAAAACTGGTTTTTGCATCTATTCTTATATATTTGTTATTCCAAATTATACACAGCCGTTTTTTATTAGCTAAAAAGAGATTTCGAAATTCTAACCAACATTCTGAAAGTTCTCTGTAGAAAACTGAGTTAATTGAAAGACAGTCCATTGCATAATTACATTTAAAAAGCAAAAGACCACCAACATTACGTAGGAGATGCAACAAGTAGAATTTCCACGTACTTTCGTTATCGCTGATAATACGTTTTAGCCAAGCTAATCGTACAGCTTTGACCAAGCTTTCAATATCTGTCATTTTAATGCCATCGTCTTCAAAACTGTTTATTGAAGAGAGCCTTGTTACTTTATCCTTTCCATTCTATAAAAAGGAGAAAATCAATCTGTCTACTTGTTTGATGATTTTACTTGGAGGTGAAAGAACCGAAGATATAAAAACTAGTTTTTGAAGAAGTAATGATTTGAATATGGTTACTTTACCATAATGGACAGTCCTCTAGATGACCATATATTTGTCAGCTGCTTTATGCTGTCAACCTTCTCTTGAAAGTTTTTTTCGTAAAATAATGATAGGTCATATGTAAAAAAGGTTCCTAAGGCTTTAATGGGTTCACTTGGCCATTTAATAGCAAACGGTTTTTCGTCTTTTCTTTTAAGCGAACCAATCCACATTCCTTCTGTTTTAGAACTATTTATCTCCAACCCACACAAGTTCTTAAATACTTCTAGTTCTTCAAATAGCGTTTTTGCAGAATTTTCATCAGACAGGGTTGCTGTGGTATCTATCGTCTGCGTATTGCAATAGCTTGGCTTCATAATTTCCTATTTTAATTCCTTTGATATCAACATTTTGACGAATGGAGATTGCCAAGCTCTCAACAGCTAAGATAAAGAGGTAGGGGGACAAGAAATCACCCTGCCTCACACCACGTTCCAAATTAAAATAGTCTGATGCCATTCCATTATTTATTACACAGCTTTGGGCCAAAATTAAAGGCCTCAAGGCAACTGAAAAGATAATGCCATTCTAAAGAGTCGAAAGCTTTTTTAAAGTCAATGAAAATCAAGATACCTGGAATATTCTTACTGTCTGTAAATTCCATTATATCGAAAATTGATCGAATAGTCTCACCAATATAGCGATCTTCAACATAACCTGTTTGATTATGATGTATGATATTCGGTAAAACTTTCTTCAATCTTAAAGCAATCACGTTTGAAATTATTTTTGCATCCACGTTAATAAGAGAGATTGACCTCCAATTTTCAATGAGAGTTCGATATTTATGTTGCTTTTCTATAAGAGTCATAATTGCTTTCTTTGAGAGCTAGACATTTCGCCGTGGTTGAAACACTTCCTCGCACATTCCATAAAAGGATCATAAATTAATTCTCAGCAACTTTTGTAAAATTCTATTAGTATTTCATCATTACCAGGAGATTTGTTACTCTCAAAACTGTTAAGAATGGCTGTAATTTCTTCAACAAATATTTCTCCTTCACAAGATTGTTGTTGTGCTTCTGATAATCTTGGTATATTCAAATTATTAAAACATTCGTTTCCATTTTCTTTATCCTCATCTATTACATTTGATTGGTAAAAGCTATGGTAAAACCGTTTTTATTCGTTCAGTATCCCAAAAGGATCAGATGCAATGGCACCACGTATTTATAGTTTTCTTACATGTTTTTTGACGTGATTACGCTTCTCTAAATTTAAAAAGTATTTTGTACTTCTCTCGCCATGCTCGTGCCATCGTGCCCTTGCGCGAATAATTACACACCCCTTGGTTCTTCCTCATAATTACTTTCTAGAGTTTCTTTTGCTTCATTTAGAGTATTTAGGTTAGAGTCGGAAGGGTCCTGTTCGAATTTTGTAGTTGCTTCCTGGTATACTTGTTGTAATTTTTTTCCATTGCAGATCTTTCTTTGGCTTTCTTTTTCGAGAAAACACCATGGTTCCGAATATTATAGTTAATCCAATCCCAGATGCACCTTTTGTCTGATAAATTCTCGCTTCTTGTTGTTTTCCAAAGTGGAATATTTTGTTTTAATTCTTCCAGATAATTCGGATCTTCAAGAAGAGAGACGTTCATTTTCCAGAAGCCGAGCCCCTTTAAGTTTTGATTGGAGTCGGTTAAATTCAACTCAATTGCTGCATGATCAGTTTTTATAGCTAGAATGATCGGTTGTATTTACAAAATCCTGAAAGTTGTTTGATATCAGCCAGTAATCAAAACGACAGAAAATTGGTGGAGATTTTTGGCTCCAAGTGTAACTTCTAGATTGCGGATTTTCAATTCTCCAAACGTCAACAAGGCCCAATTCATTTTGGAAACATTCAATATTGTCTATAACCATTTTTCTAGGTACCATAACGCCACCTTTCTTATCCAGCTTAGAGTCAAGAGGACAGTTAAAATCATTTCCAATGATTATATTTCTTTACAATCTAAGTCTTCAAAAAAAAAAACTGACCTCAAATCATCGCCAAAAAGGAAAACAGTGCACTTCAACGAAAACGCACAAAACGCACGTTTGGCAAAATCTTACTTTCGAGCTCACCAGATCTCAAAATCGTCGAACTGGTCTCAAATCATCGTCAAAAAGCAAAAACATTGCACTTCTACGAAAAACGCACAAAAACGCACGTTTGGGGCCGAGCGGAGCAAGTTTTGGCAAAATCTCACTTTTTAGCATACTGGATCTCAAAATCGACGTACTGGTCTGTAATCATGGCCAAAAAGCGAAAATAGTGCGTTTCTATGAAAATGAACAAAACGTACGTTTCGCGCCGTGCGGAGCAAGTTTTGTCAAAATCTCACTTTTAAGCTCACCAGATTTCAAAAGCGTCGTTCTGGTTTCAACTCACCGCCAAAACGCGAAACAGTGCATTTCTAAGAAAAATGCACAAAACGTGCGTTTCAGGCCGTGCGGAGCAAGTTTTGGCAAAATCTCACTTTTGAGCTCACCAGATCTTAAAATCGTCGTCCTGACCTCAAATCATCGCAAAAAAGCGACAAAACAGTGCATTTCTATGAAAAGTGAACAAAAACGTACGTTTCGGGCCGTGCGGAGCAAGTTTTGCCAAAATCTCACTTTTGAGCTCACCAGATCTCAAAATCGTCGAACTGGTCTCAAATCATCGCAAGAAAGCTAAAACAGTGCATTTCTATGAAAAATGAACAAAACGTACGTTTCGGGCCGTGCGGAGCAAGTTTTGCCAAAATCTCACTTTTGAGCTCACCAGAGCTCAAAATCGTCAAACTGGTCTCAAATCATCGCAAAAAAGCTAAAACAGTGCATTTGTATGAATCAAAGGGCTCTTAAAACCATCTCGTTAAAGCGTTAGAACGTGTGGTTAATAAAAACAAAATAGAAGAATTGATAGTGAATATGGTAAAGATGCCGTTGTAGCGCACCTTTAGATTAAGTCTACTTAAAATACGTACATGAAAACATCACATGATGCATATTAGCCAATAGAAATTTATGTTCACGAAATGGGCTTTACATTTTCAAAAAAAAAAACAACTTTAACATAAAAGGCTGACCAGACAGCAAATTTGTTCGATTTCTTTTAATAAAATATGCCCGATATTTCGGTTAGACAAAACTAACCTTCATAAGGGGCTAGGAAAGCTTAGTGAAGATGGAAACAAACGGTTACAATATTTAAAATGGGCTAAGATAAATTGCTGGCACACGATAGGCTAATAAACAAGTAACGGTCCAGCTATATATTGCTACTGTTTGTTCTAGTGGTCCTTGCATTTTTACAGAAGTTATTTACATTTTCACGCTAGTAACCAAAATGGGGTCCTATTATTTGGTTATACAATAGACGTGTTTAGAAAATGTTATAGGCTGGGCCTTATCATCATCATTATTATTTTTTTTTTGCAAAAGGAGGGGAACCCGTGCCCCTCTGCTAACAACTTCTCTGTACAGCATTGGGGGATCTTTTCTCATCAGTGCTCCACTTTTTCAAGACCAAAAGCCAGAATAATCCTCAACTTCGACGACTAAGGAGAGCTTTTTTTCACAAGATTTGGTGCCGTTTTTTCACCACAAGCAAGAAAGCGTCTTGTAACCATCTGTCTTCGCTTTGGTGAGTGCGTGCTTTTCAATTTGGGTTTTGGTCTCGCGAGTTTTCTCGCCCTCGCGTTACGTGGAGATGGCCGCGCGTACCGCACACCAGCCGTTCGCCCACACTAGAACTTACTGTCCGCTTGATAGTGGAGGAAAACCTGGATCTTGACTCGCTCAGTATAGCGCAGTCGTTACCGAACTTTAAGGAAGAAATCGTTGGGACAGAATCGGCCACGCGGTTGGCGGCATCGGGCTTTGACTGCGAAAGCCGCGTTATCCCTTTACGCCTTTTACGGCAAAAAGCACTACACGTGTCATGCTTCATTCCCGTTGAATTCCCCGATGAAAACCTGCTACAACTCGTGGAACAATACCGCGACCTCAAAGCGCGAGCAGTCCGCCGGCTTTGCTTCAAAGCTACGCGCACATCGAGAACGGCATCCGTGTCGTAGAATTCACACGTTAACAAAAGGCAGTGCCACGCAAATAAGTCACTCAAGGGCTCGAGTTATTTTTTTAAGTACACTGGCCAGCCAATACTATGCTACCGGTGCCAGTCTTCCGAGCGCGTTGTTAAAGACTCCCCGAAGGCGAAACGCCGCGAGGCGAACCGCGAGGCTCCAGTGCCCGGAGGGGGGACACCAGAGGCCTCCCGACCCCCACTACAGCAACCAGCAACGACGCTCCCCCTGTAACCACAATAGGCCATTTGCACGATAGCGTCATTTGACTACAACTACCAGAACTCATTTCGTTTTTCCTTTCTTATTTAAATTTTGTAATCCCAGTGAGGTTTAAATAACAAAGGTCCTAATTTGCACTACAAAACAAAAAAATGAACCTCCGTGCGACCCTTCTCCAGAAACTGCCGGCCACCCCCTATTACCGATGCCGTGAGCGTAAGCGTGAGAAGTCCTGTCTCGTGGTAATTTAAATACAACAGATGATCACACGCGTTTGGCGGAGATCAAAGATCTCCTAAAAACGCCATCATTCGCAGTAAAAAACAGTGGATAAAGCTGGGGGAAAAACCGACCAAGTATTTCCCGGGAGTATTTCTACCAGCTTGAAAATCAGCGACAAACACGCGACTCAATTTCAGAGTTGCGTGCCAACAATTCAATCGTGACTTCCGATAAAAATATTCTTCGCGAATGTCGCGATTTTTATCGTAACCTCCATTCGGCTGAACAAGTTTATTTATCTAGCCAAGACTGGCTTTTAGACCAACTGGATAAAACTCTGGCATCTGAAGACCAGGAGAAATGCGAAGGTGACCTCACACTCTTCGAATGTCAATGTTTTGTAATAACGAAATATAATATCCAATTTATTCAACACTTTTGAACAGTTTTATGGTAAAATATTTATTGATTTCAAAGTTGCGTTTGTGAGTTTATTTTTAGAGATTTGAATTTACAAAATGGTAATTAGATGACGCCGACCCGGGACTTTGCCATTATTTCTACGCCAATTTACAATGCGCAGTTTACAGCTTGAGGATAATAATTTGATAAATACTAAAAAATAAACTGTGGAAAAACGTAAGAATTCACTAGCATCCGTGAGATTTTCAAAACAGATCACCATATCTGTACAAGCCATGTCGGGATGCAATCCCGAACGCCATTATGAAACAACGGATCAGGAGGTTCTTCAAGCTCCAAGAAACACTACTCAAAAACAGAATAAAACAAGGAGCTAAAACATAAACTGCAAGAAGTCATTATTCCAGTAGAGATACGGCAGCTTCAGACTTTGATCTTGGACACTTACATCCGTGATAAAGATCCACTTTCTCACAAGTCTTGCACACCGCAGACTTAGACACTAAATCACCGGCTGAGAGATTGGAGGCTCAGAGACCGGACGAGAGAAAGCGGCGGAAATCGAGCCTCAGAGATTGACTGATCCAAGCATATTCATAACAATTAACAAAAACTGCAGCCGATCACTACTTATCTTGCAACAAAAGTTAGCCAAAGACGCTCCAACATATGCCAAGAGAACTAGCATAACGAAGGCATAGACTGGAAACAATAATTCTATAAATGGCAGTGAGTGTGCACAGCATGTAAACTGACCTCCTGTCATTAAAGAGATTTATATCCCAAAGATAAAAGAGTCATACAATACATCGAGCATTTGTCACATCTCTATTTTGGTGATCAAAGGGGAACAAATATCTCGTAGACCTTCTTGGGAAAGCTATTCTAGAGAAGAAGAAGTTACGATGTGGGAGAGAGTCTGGTTGTGATAGAATGGAGAATTTTAAAGTTATTTTCGTTGGAAAGAGTGAGATAGATTAAATATGCGTCACTCTTCTAATCGCCATGCGATTTAATAAAAGCTGTAGGCGCTCGATTACAAAAAGCAAATGTAGCGCCTCCGCGACGAAAACTGTGCGAGGAATACTGTGTGAGGAATACTGTGCGGGATTAAACCTAATGGCTGAAAGAGCATTATACTGGTGAGCCAAGATAGGCCTGTACGATCCCCGAGATTGACAAACGAATAATGGTGAAGAGGGCGACAATTGTACACTAGCTAAATACTGCCTAAGCGCGGTGACAGGACAAAGGGGCGAACCGGGAATAAACGGCAAGGGAATTTCTAAAACCCGCTCCCGAAACTGGAGTGTCTTAGTGCGCGAGATGCGCAACAAAACCCCTTGCGGTGTGAAAGTCATGCTAGATAGTGTCAAAAAACACGCCTGGAAATCGCCAATTTCAGACTACTAAATTAGAGATACGTAAAAAAGAAAAGAAGGCTACTAAAAATAAAGCACGCATGCAGACGTGCAAATGATTATCTAAATCGAAAAGACGGGACAATTGTAAAAGGATCTCAACAGTGATCGGTTCTTTTCGTGCGACACAATCACCCAAGATCCGACGCACCGCTCGTTTGGCAAGATAAACGTCATATTAAATCGTCAAGAAAGGCAAAACTGGCACCACACGAGCGGTTAATATGTGAAATAATGCTCAAATAATTAACGATCGAACGGTATGACGTTAAAGAACGTGACAAAAAAAACTAAATAAAGCAAATAAACGGATTTGGAAACTGGGAAAGGCAAGAAATCGAAATATTGGCAAAACAATAAATATGTTCGCATATAGCATCTCATAGAGCGCTTTGTGGAGTCGCAAAAAGCATGGACCTGGATAGTTCCTAAATACTGCTGCAAAGCGTCGATGTGATCTGCGAGATAAAATTGAAAAACAGATTGAAAGAAAGAAAAATCAATAAACTTAATAAGGATCTATGAAAATAAATGGAAGTAGCTACTTAATATACATTAAAAACGAACATAGAGTCGCTAGGAAATACTTGGGTAAGGTTCAAGGTAGCTACGGCATGCTGCAAATAGTCTGAGTACGAGGAGTCTAAGTGAGAACGACTCAACGCATCCGCTAAAACGTTAGACTATGACTTCCCGCTAATGTAACGCGCAGATAAACGGATATTGTTAAGAGACAGCAACAACCAAATTTCACGTAGACAACGCTGCATGAAGGCGTTCGTTGAACGTTGATTGTTCAGTGCGTATACGCTGACCTGATTGTAAGCAGTTCGAGCTGGTTAATGTTCAAATATTGACTAGCAATAAAAGGAGGAAACTTGGCATGGAAGAATTCCCCAAAACACACTGCACCACAAGCATCAAGACAAGCATCACATGCCAACAGTTCTGGATCGACACAGTAATGGCAGTCGGAATTGTTGCTCTTGCTTTCACAAAGGATAACACAGGAATGAATGGGTGTCTGTAAAACGCGGACCGGATGGCGGCGGATGGCGGATGACGGATAACAAAATGCGGATAACAAAATGCAGATGATAAAATGCGGATGAAAAAAAAAAAACAGAAAAATATTTCCTTTTGATTTTTACAAAAAAAAAAAAAACAAGTGTAAAATGGGGTTGACAGGCCAACGCGGCTCCCACGTTCGTGTTTTAGCCGTTCTCATAGTTTTGCTCTCACGAGTATATCTTTCAAGGAACGTCCTTTCTTGTATGATATGATTGGTCGTTCCTTAAATATGCCGTTTAGCAATGGTTGGCTTTCAATTAAATGCCATTCTTTCATGAGAATTTGTTTCAAGTTAGGCACTGATGGTGGATATTCTGTAACAAAGGGCAAGATTTGTTTGTTTTCTGTTTTTTCGTTGTTGGAGTGCTAGTTTTCTGTCTTCAAATTTCACTTCAGAAAGTGTTTTCTGTATCAAATTTTCCGGGTAACCTCTCTGAAGGAGGTGTTGTTCGAAATATTTGACTTTCTCTTCAAATAGTATTTTAGAAGAGTTTGTTCTCACCCGGTATAGTAAATCGAACCCAATCGAACTAAATTTCAATCGAACGCAATCGAACTCAATCGAACTCAATTCATGGATTGAGTTCGATTGAGTTCGGCAATCGAACGAAATCGAACTCACCGAAAAGAAAAAAATCAATCGAACCCAATGCTCGAGTTACTTCAACCCGGAGTGTAGCGCACGTGTTTTTCGTAAACAAAGAAATTCCGCAGAAATGGCTTCAGATGCGCTGTGGATTGTAAGCTTCAAATGCGTAGTAAAAGACTACCAGGAATGCCGCTTTGACGTCAAGGATGACGAAGTTTTCAAGGTTTTAAAGAAAATAGGCGAGAAAGGCTGTGCATTCCGAATTGCAAACGAGCTCGGACAATTAGGTCACCTTCATCCATCTACGTTCGATTTACTATGCCGGGGTTCTCAGTAGTCTTAAAGCCTCTCCCTTGATGAAACCATTTTTTGACACCTGGGGGGTGACATGAAGAGTAATGTGTATATTGGAATGTTTCAGTTGGTTTGAAATGAGTGCGTACATCAAGTAAAGCCTCTTTTTGGAATCGTTTACCTTTGTATACATTAGTATCCAAGAATGTTGTTTCGGTATCAGATAACTCAGCCGTGAATTTGATTGTAGGGTGATGCTTGTTCAATGAACTTTGTTATTTTCTCTCTGTTAACGTCCCAGACGAGCGGTTTTGTAACGCTTTGGCTAAGGATGTCTGTTTCAACTTTTGCCATAAAGATGTTGGCGAAAGAGACTGCCATTTTGGACCCATAGCAGTTCCATGTGTCTGTACATAATTATTTCCGTTGAATTCAAATGAGTTTTCTTGTAGGATTAGCCTTAGCGCTTGCTCAAGTAGTGGTGTGGGGATAGGTTTATTTTGATCAAATGAAGCGTATTCTTTGCACATTGTTTGTATCCCTTCCTCTTGTGGTATGTTCGTATATAAGCTCGTTACGTCCATTGAAACAAGGAACGCCTTCTCTGGTATCTTTGTTTTTTTCAATGAAGTTAATGAAGGCGGTCGTGTCTTTTAGGTAAGACTTTTGTTTTTGTGCAATAGGCTGAAGTAGTTTGTCAACAAAAGATGATAATTTCTCTGTCGGACCTTCACACCCTGATATTATGGGCCTTCCAACTGGAGTTGGTTTGTGTATTTTTGTAAGGGTGTAGAATATTGGAATGCGAGGCGGATTTGGTGTTTGACAAAGCCATTTTCTCGTCATTTCGTCTCTGTGGTTTTTGCGGTAAAGCTCGTCGATAAGGAGTGAAACCTTGCGGTTTGTCTCTTTTACCATTGGCTGTTCAAGTGGTATGTAATGGTCTTTGTTTTTACGAATCAATTGACTATCCACAGTTTATTTTTTAGTATTTATGAAATTATTATCCTCAAGCTGTAAACTACGCATTGTAAATTGGCGTAGAAATAAAGGCAAAGTCCCGGGTTGACGTCAACTAATTAGCATTTTGTAAATTCAAATCTCTAAAAATAGACTCACAAACGCGACGTTGAAAACAAGAAATATTTTACCATTCAACTATTCAATTTACATAGAGTTAATTCTGAAAATATCTTTCTAGGGGTGAGGTACCCTTCGTGTATACGGTGAACACAGTTACGTTCGTGTTGCAGTTACAGTTTTGAATTTGTTTTCGTTCAGAACATTGGAATGAATATTGACTTGAATATTGACCCGTACGAACTTTTAACGACTGATATCATAACTTATGTAATGCAATGTAAAAACAAGGAGTAACGGTAATCGATGTATTTTAAAGTTAATGTTTGCATGCTTACGTGAGTTCGAGCCAGTTACGCGGCTTTGCTGGTCATGAATGTGTGTGTGGGAAATGGGATTTGTGACCCCGAGTTATGGACCCTTCACGCTTAGTAACTAGTATAGGGTGAAGTTATTTCTATTTCTTTTTTTTTTTTGTAAAAGTCATAAAGAATTTTTTCTATTTTTTTTTCCATCCGCATTTTATCATCCGCATTTTGTTATCCGCATTTTATTAACCGCATTTTCCTATCCGCTATCCGCCGCTATCCGGTCCGCGTTTTACAGACACCCGGAATGAATGATCGTGACAGTGGAACACTCAAAAAGGTCTTATCTGAATACATGCATTCCAAAGATATCCATAACGGAAACTAGTGTAGTAATTAACCCTTTTAACATATCTATGATAAAAACACTCAATTGCATCACCTTCCTGACTCTTCAACGAACCAGATACAAACACGAATAAAAAGTCAGAAAAGATTGTTTGTGAAGCAAAGTAACAGGTGAAGTTAAATCGAATTTAAGAACTCTACTAACTTACCGTTTCCTAAACACAGATTTTAAAAGCCCGTAATCGTCACACTCGTCGGACTCCATCCTCAAACACGTGCAGACTGCACAATCGGTCAAACTCGAAACGCAACATTCATATATTTTCCAACTAGGGTTGAGTGAGGCATGAAGTGGAACTTGAAGACAGTTTGGACAATAAAGTTTATGTTTCGTGTTTTTGTTTCGTGCCATTTTAAAGTTATTTCTGCTTCTTTTCTTTCTTTGTTTTTTGTTTTTTTTTGGTAAAAATCGTAAGGAATTATTTTTCTGTTTTTTTTTCATCCGCATTTTATCATCCGCATTTTGTTATCCGCATTTTAATATCCGCCGTCCGCCATCCGCCATCCGCCGCCATCCGGTCCTCATTTTACAGAACGGTGAACTCTCATAACTCATAACTCTCATAACAGTGAACTCCTAGACGACCGGCACAACAGTCATTTGTATTCCCGATTCAACTCCAGACACGTCCTCAAAAGAACCAGAGACTGTTATCATAATACTGATACGTTTTTACAACAAGGTACAATAATTCACTCACTAGTCTTCTCGTTGTTTATGTTCATATTGGCGCCAGAACAGCAACCATAACTATGGGAACTATACAACCTCCGGTCAGGAAGTAAAATTGCAGTTTAATACCGATGCCTTGGATTTTATTTATACTTCACCAGAAATCCGCAAACATTTCCTTCCAGCAGAAATTTTAGCTGTCTCCGCGACCCGCAAAATATCCTTGTGCACGGTACCTAAATTAACAAAACTATGACGTCTTTCCCATACTATTGCATAATCAAACCGTAATAGCAATGAATCAAAATTGAACAAACGCAATTTTGCTTTGCCATATCGCTCATATTAAAACACAAACTTTCCCGTCCCATTTAACTTTCTTAAAACGTCTCCATTCGTAAAAATACACCGTGAAATTCTCAAACTGCGTTTGCCAAAAAAAAGAAAACGCAAGGCAGCTTAAATGGCTTTACGACAAATGATTGAAACTGATAGGTAACGTGAGATATCGAAACTTAAGAAGAACTTAATACCTTTGCGGTAACGTAATGTGAGATATGACAAGTTCATCTCAAGCATGTTAAGGCATGGCTCATCCCTTGGTGTAGACCCCCCGCGAAGTAAATTCTATTTTCCTTTGGAAGTAATGTATTTTAGCCCAAAGAGTCACCAAAAGTATACAACAAACTGGATTTAGCATCCTTAAATAACTTAAGGTTTGATTATCGTGGTCACGTGTCTGATGACGTCATAATTTGGACATAAAGGAAACTTCAAATGGGGTAAGGATGGTTAACTTTAGCCAAGAGAAAATCATAAGCAATTGTTTGCCTCAATGCACAAATACTATCCCTGCCCGGAATGGACAATTTTTGTATTTTATTAACAAGATATTAAGAGACAAAATATGTCACGTGACGTGTTTTACGAAATAACCCTTCAACTGTAAATCATAGTCAACCATTCCGGCCAGATTCATGTAGGGGAGAAGCATACAAATACATTAACGGTTCAATTTATATCCATTATATGCCATCTCGGCACCCCATTTTCAATTTTCTTTTTGTGTAGGTAAACAATCATAACAGGTCACGTGATGCAAATATGCGACATTTAAAGTAAACAATGGTTCAAGGTTAACAAGTTTTATCCCGCTGCTAAGTTTGAGCCTGTTCAGGTGAATCACTTTAAAGTTATGATCGTTTTCAGGTTTTATGCAAATTAGGCTCTGAGCCATGCCTTAACATGTTTGAGATCACAGGTTTTGACATCCCGATACCCAAGGGAAATTAACAATAGGTCCGGGGGTGCTCCCC
>JAJGOT010000210.1:1282500-1356928 GCA_022457155.1 Cladopsammia gracilis | reverse complement strand
CTCAGTGAGCTGTTCATTGGTGCAGTAGCTGTGATGGCCGTCTTTATGTCTCAAGATGCTGGTAAGCGAATGAACAAACCGATGAACGCAGTTTCGTATGTAAAAGTCTGAATAATAGAGAATGCTTCAATGAGATTGAAACCCTATTGTGTTCTATGCTCGACGAGGTAAAATGTGATTATGGTTATCTGACGTTCGGTCAAAACTACTGAATAAACTTGAGCATCGCAGCCGTAAACATAAGCCTACACGTCGAAGCCCTCTACTGATCTATTAGACTTTTTTAAGAACAAACTAAGATCTGGTTCACACTAGCGACGTAATTGAATGCTGAGTCGCAGTCGAAAGCGCAAGGAGGCTTGCGTTTTAGTGTAAATAAAAAACGGAGTCGCAATCGGAATCGGGAGCTCGACGAAATCGAAATCGGAGGGATCAGAAGGTTTCCTTTTCTTCCGATTTCGCTTCTGCTTCCATCGCTTACAATCTAGTGGAAACAAGTGAATTTCCACTAGATCGTAACTTTCTTGCGATTCCGATTCCGATTCCGCTTCCGTCGCTAATGCTTTGCTTAAACCCATTTTCCCGCGCTTGGCACCGGTTGCACATTTTCCCGCGCTCGAAACCAGTTGCAAGCTGCCTCGTACCCAGGCGTCCCTCCCGTATTCTAGCGCGGTGTGCGTGGAGTTGTGGGAATGATGCACTGTGCTCGGTGTTTTGCATCCTTCCCAGGCCGCACCACGCACCCTGTTTCCCTGCGCTAGACCATTGGCTGGGGTTGTGCCTCAATCATACCGCCCAGAAGGACGTCGGACACCTTATGGAAACTTATATAACGTAATGTCGACACTTAGAATTTTATTTTCAATAAATTTTTAAGTGTAAAAAAGAAAATCTAAAATCCCCACTCAGGATTGAACCTGTGACCTCAGCTAGGCTTAGGCTTACATAGCCTACCGTACCACTGTACCACCTAGCTTCTCGGGTTGCTTAGTCCTAAATTTAGAGAAATTAAGCATCACGTTTGTTTTTCCCGCGAACGGCAAAAATCCAACTTTTGCCGTCTGCCATTTGCTGTTTCTACGTGAAATCGAGCAGTTTCGCTTTGTCATCAACATGTGAATTATTTTCGATTTCACTGGTGGATTTATTTAACGATTCGGGGAAGAGTAAAGAAAATCAACTTTAAGCTGACGTTTGCCGTTTACCGTAGAACGCGGTGCTTAATCTCTCTTTTAACTACCTAACCTCAACTGAAAGCTAACCAGTTACTCCGTTATATAAGTCTCAATAAGGTGTCCGACGTCCTTCTGGACGGTATGATTTGGGCTTGACCGTTGGCTGGGGACTTGGCAGGGTTGCAAGCTTGTCAGCACGCACACATCGGCTTGTCAGACAGTACCTTTGGGAAAGCAGGGTTTCAAACTTTAATGAAATATGTCTTTTCTATTTCCTGCTACAGCTTTTGCCGGCCTTGCACTGGTTTATGTCATTGAGACTGTGGATATGACGCAGTACACCGTGCGAATGTCATCGGATGTTGAGAATTTAATGACGTCAGTTGAACGTGTCATGACGTACACCAAGCTTGACTCGGAGCCAGGATACAAGACTGAACGGCTCCCCCCAGCAAATTGGCCGAGCAAAGGAAGGATCACATTTCAAGACGTAACACTGACATATTATCCGGGGGGACCTCAAGTTCTGAGAAACATCAATATTGAGATCACAGGAGGAGCAAAGATCGGTGTTGTAGGCCGCACGGGTGCGGGAAAGTCATCATTTGTCGCAGCTCTTTTGCGCATGCCCGACGCTGCTGGAGACATCATTATCGACGATATTCGCATAAAGGATATTAACCTCCAAGAAGCCCGACGATATATATCAGTTCTCGGTCAAAACCCTTTTCTTTTTAGTGGATCGCTGAGGAAGAACCTCGATCTCATGGAGCAATTTAAGGATGAAGAATTGTGGCGGGCTTTAGAGCAAGTGCGACTGAGACAGATGGTAGAAAATCTGGATGGTCAATTGAATCACGGGTTATTAGAACACGGCACAAACATCAGCGTCGGAGAACGACAGTTAATCTGCTTAGCTCGTGTGCTGTTGCAGCAATCCAAGATCATTATTTTAGATGAACCCACCGCACATGTGGATCCAGTCACAGAACAAACAATCTGGAATGTAGTGCGCGAGAAACTGAGAGACTCTACAGTCATCACTATAGCACATCGTTTGAACACCATCAGAGATTGTGATATGATTTTGGTTTTCAGGGAGGGGGAGGTAGCTGAGTTCGACACCTTTGATACACTACTGAGTAGGGACGGGAGCGTAATGAGAGGACTTGCTCAAGTTGCAGACAGCGAAAAATGAAAGTACCTTTGTTGTTACAGTCCTATTTCTGTTTTCTTTTATCCTGTCTTATCAAGCCTTATACAAGTCCTGCACCTCATATATATATAGAGGATAAATCCCGTTAAAAGGACCTGACCCCTGCTCGTAAATTCCGTAAAAAGGCCTGAAGTCCCCTCGTGCATAGAACTCCTATAGAACATTAATCAATCTCGTACAAAATGCCTGAGCCCCCAACATCTTTATCTCGTAACTAAATAGCCTGAACCTCCTATGAAGCTCTTGCATGAAAGCCTTCAGTGATGGGGGATCTGAATAATAGCTAACATCAAAATTTTATGTCATGAAACAGCTAACAGTAAACGTTTCGCTGTAACAGTACAAAATACGTGAAACCCCACCCCCCCCCCCAAAAAAAAAAGTCAAAGTAGTGCCATTTTTATCACTTACTCTTAGCACAGTAAAAACCCACATACAAGAACCTAATTTTTGAGAACCTGTTAGACATGTTAGACCTGTTAGACCTGTTAGGCTAAGATTTCAGACCACCTTTACATAAGAACCTGTTTCAGTCTAAAATTTGAAACAGGTTCTTATTTTATAGAATTCATTTAAAACTTAGAACTCATAGAGTGGTTTTACTTCAACTGTGAAATAGATAGTAGGATTTTACGCCGTAGTACTTCGTATCAGTTTCTATTATCCTCAAATATTAGAGCGATTAGACTACAGTTAACCCGTGAAATAGTTAGTAGAATAGTACGCACTATTAGACAATAATTCCATTGTTTTCTTTTGTTTAATTTGGACTATCACACACTAATTGTTAGATTGTGTTTCACGGGTTAACTGTAATCACTCTATCAAGGTCTAGCGCTAGTGTAATAGATAGTGATAGATAGTGTTAGACACTAACTAATAGTTTCTGTTTAACAGTTGAAGTAAAATCACTCTAAATCAAATCCGAGTAGGTTTGTATTTGTTTAGATTGCAGTCATTTAGACATGATTATATGCATATTTTATATAAACAATCGATAGTAACAATATTCTTCGAGCAAGAAAAAAAAAACATTTCTTTCTTAAGAAAATAAGAACCTGTTTAACAACCTAAATTGTCTAATTTCCCAGTAAACACCAATTATATAAGAACCTTTTGAGGCTAACTTGAAAAAATACAGGTTCTCACTATATGACGGGCATAGGTTTAGTTCTATGAGTATGGGGCTCCGCGCGGGCCTTCGGCCCGCAGAGCTCCGCTAAAAACAGTCAAGGCACAGGCTTACCATCACCTGTTTGTGTGGTTTACTGTGCATCCCCTCTCCAATGGCGGTATCAGTTTCATAAAACTAGCCTTGCAAAAGGTGAAACGAGCGTCGAACTGTTATTTTAAAAATACCGCCTTCGTGAGCCACCACAAATCACCAAAATAAACACAGAAAAACAAAGTTAAACAACATGACAGAAATTTTGAGAGTTTTTAATTTCCTTTTTTTCAGTTTTACTAGTAAGAGCCCTAAAATTCGCCTTTAGCAAGGCTAGTTCTATAAACCGATATCGCCATTGGAGATGCACAGTACTCCACACAAACAGGAGATGGTAAGCCTGTGGTAAAACCTCACGGCAAGGAGAAGACATTGAGACAGAAATGAGATAAAACAAAACTAACACTGGGTTTTCAACTGTTAGATCTTCTCGGATCCTGCTCTGATTAGACCTTCTCTAGATCCTAGGTACACCAGCGGCATTTTCGTTAGCGGTCCTTTGCCTCTTATTACATACATACATACATACATACATACATACACACATACATACATACATACATACATACATACATACATACATGAACTTTATTTCTACACGATTTGTAGGATAGCCAGAAGGCTAATATCTCCGTGCAACATAAAATAAACTATTTAAATTACAAATATATCTAATATGATACTTAATTATGATACTACCTGTCTTCAACAGACGTTTAAAACTAGTCAAAGAACATTCACTCCTACATTTACTTATTATTTCAAGATTTTTACCTATCCAGGTCTACAAAAGATCCGGCACCCTTCATTGGTTTTCCACCCTGCCGGATGAAATTTTATATCAGGCACAATTTTTTCTGCCATGCGGGCGGTCGATTTAATACTTATAAGCTTTTCAGCACAGGGAAGAGGGGAAGTTGGAAGAGGGGGGTTCTAAAGCTCTCGAGAGCGTCGAAGGTGCGATTTTACGATCGCCGTACGCGCGAGCTTTTAGGAGGTCCGGGGCACCCCCCCCCCCCCCCCCCCCGAGAAATTTTACAAAATTAGGTTGTCTGAGATTGAGGAAATTAAAACAATCGACACTAAGACAATTACTAAAATGTTTTTCATGGGCGTTATTCAAAAACTCTAAAATAGCAAAACTACCTGGGGCGGAACCGCCCAATTTCCATTTGAAGATGCCCGCTCAATGCGAAGGCGATCATACACGAGAGGTTTCACTAGCTGCAATTTGGCTTCTGTCCTTAACGTTGCTTCTGAAACAAAGGTATCAGTCAAGCCTAACGGTATATCTGTTATCACTTATCGAAGCGTTCGAAATAGGAGGTGAGCTCTTTAGTGGGTAAAATAATGAATGATTATATGTTTTATGGTGAGGATGTCATCGAAACGTCGAAATCTCTCCGCGTTAGTTTTTCTGATTAATTTAATGAATAGTTAAAGTTGGCAAAAGAGTATTTTCATGCATCGTTGGGCAACTGGACTGCCAAGTCTAATAGTGTTTTACGGACCAGGCAAAAAATTGTCAGAATTTATAACCATTTCACTGTCTGTTAAGGCACTGAGATTAACAAACTCGGAAAAATGGGGGACTGTAAATAGCAAAATGCATAAGAGAAACCGTGTGTTATTATGATACAGTTTGTCAACAAACTGAACAACAAGAGTTCTGATCAGTTCTGAGTTCTGACAAAGAGTTCTGATGATTTCAATTCAAACTCAGATAAAAACATAATTTTTGCTGGTGAACTTTGATTGAAGGATGTAAACTTTTTGTAAATCAGTTAGTTTCGTCTGGTTAGTTGTTAAAATTCTGTGGAAGTTGTCGTTATAAAAACCTTCTCATAAGTAAGCAATGATTATGCATGGTCTGTTCGAGACTTCTACTGTGTCTTTTACTGCGCTACTAAAAGCGAGGGGGAAAATGTTTATCAAAACATAATCTTTGTGCCGATTCAAGGGAAGACAGAAAAAAGAAAATAATAAGTGAATTTAAATTTTATTCCTTGACAATATTTTATCTCCAATCCTAACTTAAGAAAGAGTGGTTGATAAAATTCAAAAAATTGTGTTGTCATGTTTTAAATGATTTATCTCAAAATGTATACAATTATTTACATTTTACCGAGGTAAATAAAATTCAAAGGTTACAAATTTGTACTCGCAGATAATAATTTTGATAATAATTTTTAAACGAAATCTGATCATGACAGTAGAACCCTGATCTGGAGCGGAACTACCTATGTTACAAATCATTTTCTGGCCGCTGTTCATTCAATTCATAAATAAAATGTGCACGATAAGTTACAGTTTACTTAGGGAAATTAAAACAATCGACAACAAGACAATTACTAATGTTTTTCATGAGCATTATTCAAAGACTCTAAAATAGGAAAACTACCAGGGGCGGAACCGCCCAATTTCCATTTGAAGATGCCCGCTCATTGTGAAGGTCATCATATATGCGAGAGGTTTCATTTGCTTCTGGCGTGATCAGGGGATGAAACCCATTTGTGGCAATAATTAAAACTTTGTTAAGGCCGATTTACATACGACACGCTTACGCCATGCTTACGATACGACTTGAGTTGATTTGCACGAAGAAATTCGTGTTCTAAACAAGGATTCTATATTGGAGGTGGCAAATTGTTTGTAGGACATTCGAGTTCCCTATGTAACGCGTAGGTGTGCGAACAGACGAAGCAACAAAAGCCGCCAAAGGAACAGCGAACAAAATGAGAACCTTCAATGAGAATCCTTGTACCGACGTTTTATGTTTTCAATATTACTAAAGAGAGTCACATAACTTAAGTCCAGAGAAACTTAACATAAATTGTAGTTTGCGATGTTTGGAAATTGCAACTTGTGAAATAATAGCGAACAACTTTCTAAGCTTTCTATGAGACAAATAGAACTCATTTATAATTAAAAGGTGTTTACAGCTGTGAGAACGGTAAATTGAAAGATCTCGTTTTAACGAACTATTGTTTTAAGGGCACGCGCCTCTAACACTTGTCTTTCTTGACCGAAATTGCAGTAATGATGAGTTTCACAAACTCATTATGAGCTCGGTTCAGTCGCGCTCATTCACACCTTCAGAGCTCTTTGTTCTTAACTGAACCACTTTCAGTTAAGTTTCACTTATTTCTTTTACTTTAAACTGGAATCCTTTTCGATAGAAACTTAGCTTAAGTTGCTACCTTTCGGTCTAGCGACTAACATTTTGTATAGGAATCTTGTTTTTAAGATATTTTGGGTTTTACGAATTTTTGCGCGAACAAACAAACTTTGCTTCATTTTGGATTCTTTTGATCAAGCGGTTCTAATCAGCTATTATCACCTATTTTCTGCATATCAATGTAATTTCCCTACTGAAAATCAATTAATTTCAATGAACTTCAATAAATAGAAGCGCTTTCTAGGATAAATATACTCTCGACTGACTCTGCACTTGAAAAGACCTGCTGTAATCTAGCAAACACTTCATACGGAATAAAGCCTGTGACCTGAAGATCTGTGGTGAAAATCAGTCTCTAAAATCTGTACCGTAACACTATACTATGTGTTTTTTACGAAAAACCCTCCAAACACTTAACAGTATTTTCTTAGGAAATAGTAAACATTAAAATATTGGCCAATTTAACAGCAAACACTAAAAATTATGGGTAAATAACACTAATATGAAATACTAAACCTCATTCAGACCCTCAATAAGTGCTAATTTCATTTTTATAGCTGTATACAAAATCAATACAACAGCTGAAGAAGTGGCTAAAATCGAAGATTCAATACAGAGAGGGCTGTGCCCTCAGCTGTGTGCAATATACCTAATAATGCTGTGAGCCTTAGTAATTATCTATTAGAAGAATGCTATGTGAATTAATCATGCCTGTCATATTAATTTTTGCTCTCGTTTTGGCGCGCTTTGTCGTATAATAAATTCAAATGTCCAGCGCCCTTGCTTCTTCATCTTGCATTCGACAGAAGCTGTAAGTCTACTCCTTTTTAGCCTGGGCGGGATGACGCTAGCAGGCTGTAAGAAGTCAGTCTAAACTGTCGTAAGTATAACCTAACCTAATCTAATCCTCTTCATCCCAGCTGGGACATAAGGCCGCAATCATACGCCGCAATTGAACCCTGTCTTGTGCTTTGGCCTGTGCGTCACCCCATGAGAGACCCATCCCCTCCAATTCCGTCGTCACTGTCCTACGCCAGGGGGTTTTTGGTCTGCCTCTCTTTCTCCTTCCAGTTGGGGTCCATCTCAAGGTAACTTTAGGTATCCTTTCATTGGGCATCCTCAGAACATGACCGAGCCACCCATATTAAGAGATCTTGTTAGGCCAGCAGATATTGCAGATCTTACGTAGGCAGCTATTGCGGAAAACGTAGGTAAGTATAAAACCGAATAATAGTCTATCTATGGAATGAGGTAACACTTAAAATGTTCTTAAAAGAAACAGTTATGTCCAGGATTGCAGATAATTAGATGCATGACAAATTTAATAAGCGTCACAAAAGTGTCCTCTTGCTCTTCCACTCAACTTCAACATCACTTGTTTTCAAAAATTCAGACAATAAACGTCACGAAGTGTCCCCTATTTCATTCACGCTTGCGGTTTCACACACGGTTGGAACACCAAACTTTTCTGGGATTTTCCTGGCGAGATCCTGAGTCCCATAATGAGGTATATTATGTTTTTACTGTTCTTCTGTTTGGGCTTTCAACAGCTCCTTATATATTTACAAAGGTTTTGAAACCTTTAGAGAAACACTGGAGGATACAGGGGACCTGCATAGCAATTTTCCTGGACGATGGTTGGGCGACAGTCCAGAATAAAGAAGGCCGGCCGCTCCCTCGCCTCACGCACCTTGCGGGCGCGTGAGGCTCGCGCGAGGATCGGCGCTTCGCGCCACTCCACGCGTGTCTCGACGCTTCGCGCCTCTTACAAGTAACTAAGTATTTGGGATTATAATATTGCGGGGCCAGTATATATATATACTCTTGATATATATTTACTTTTTCCGTTAGATTACATGAAGAATTGTAAGAATAGTATTAGCTTATTTAGGTGCATTCCCTTCTGTAATTTCATCTATGACGTAATAAAACTGTACTGGGTCCGCTTGCGCATCCTACCATACTTCCTGTTTGGTTATTGGTATAAGACCGTATAACGGGAGTTGAAGGGTGAAATAATTTGCGTTCGTTTGAGCGCAGCGAATTAGAACGTAAATATTATTAACGTTGGTGCCCCGTTGTCTGGAAGCATACAAGACTTTCTTTTATTCTCCCGAACACTATGTACCCACAACGGAGATTTCTTAGAAAATCAATGAATCCCGGCGGGAAACCAACCAACAATGCGTTTCAAGGGCGAAGATCCAGTTTATTCTTGGCCCGACGTAAAACTAACCAAAAGAGGTATTCAATATGATGGACCAATGAAAACAGAGGTTCAGAAGAGGGTAGTGACATCCCTTACTCGATTACCACATTCGTGTTCGAGTGGTATATAGCTTGGGTACGGCTTACTAACAGGTCAGACTGAAGTCTTAAAGACAGCTACAACACCTGTTATTCAAAGGTAAGTTGTGCTGCTCAAAAGGTATGCGAAATTGAGGAGCTAAAGTGAGGAGTATTTAGATATTAACCGAAGGGGGTTAAAAAAAACCTGCTAATCGATTCTAGCACGTTTGCGCTATACCGTCTACCCGTGACGTGCCTGTAGCAGACTTAAAAGTTAGAACCCCGCTAACTCGAACTTTGAAGGGAAACGAAAATCGGTTCGACTTAGCGAGGGGTCGATGAAAAATTTATTTACTTTTGTTAATTGTTAATAATAATGACGATATATAGCGTGAACATAGTTTTATGATCTACTTCTGTGATAAACATCGCTCAATTTGCGTATGGTAAACAGAAATTCCAAAGTTTGTGACTTCGAGCTAAGCTTGTGTAACATTAACATTTGGGTTCATGTCTTTGCAACATAAGCGAAGTTTGTAGTGTATTACTATGGTCCTACTAAATACAAAACAACATTTATCACTGCCGAGGCAAAAACACCACATTCGACTACTCGTTCTCCATCAACTTGCGCCATTTCAAGAAATATATCGAACAAAAGCAAACACAAAGGAAAACAACAACAGGATTTCTTACAAATTATAGAGTTCTACATGGATAATCTGCATAATCACGAAGGCGCGTGAGTTTTATTATAAATACTTTTACAGTCTATTTTTGGCGACTTTATTCTGTTATTTTCGCTTTAAATCATGCCTTTAAGGTCTACAACAAAGTCTGTTGTGAACAATTATTCCATACTGTCCTAAAAAGTGTTGTAGTTTGAATAAAGTGAAATGCCAATCGGAACAGATCGAAGGCAATAGATTCATTGAAGCATTCATTTCAGATAGCAAAAAGCGCATGTTGAGTGTGTTCATCGGCTCGTACAGCGCCATCATTAAAGAGTCTTCGATCCACGATGTTTGCGCGTAAGAAAACAGGAATGAAATTGTGTAGAATGCAATTTTTTAATAAATCGAAGAGCTTCGGTACTGATTGATGTCGCATAGCTATTTAAATCAGGAATTATCTGTCCAATATCAACAAGTTTACAGGAATTTACATTTGATCAATAGCATCATTGAGCATGAAGTTTCGGAAGTCTTGCTAGGCTTATCGAGGAAACTCCCTGTAACCGGCTCAGTGAACGTTTCCAGAAACATGTCTTCAGGATCCACAGGCCATGACTGAACAAAGCCACATCAGGATTTATATTTTAAACACGAAAGAGAGCGAAACGGTTTCAGCAGTATTTTCTGATTCTCAGTGTTAATATATAACAAAAACTAAAAATTGTTACCGTGGCGGTAATTTCAATTCACACATTTTTTGTGGAAATCCCTTTTTTCTCGTTTTCGTTTTCGGTATTGGCTTGGTCAGTAGTTGTCATAAGCAATCAATACTAAATCATTTAAGGCAACACCTCGATTTTCGTCCATTAAGGCTTGTTTACACGCAACACAAGCTTACTGAAGCGTAAGCATGAGCAAGCAAAAGCACAAGAAACTGACTACAAACTGGCGCGAGACAAGCGTACGTGCAAGTGTAAACGCTGTGGTTTTTTCAACAACTCCCTTTTCAGTACAGTCAGTGCTTGGATGAAAGTATGGTATAGAAATATCATTGTTCAGAATAAAGGATTTATTTAAGTATTCAGTTCAGTTAACAAACTTATTTCGATGTTATGTATTTGCATAGATGGATTCAGTTAGTGTGACGCTGTGATTGGAATTTTAATATTCGGTCTTGTGCTGTGTGTACACGATCTTATCTTGGCGGGACATGTTGGAAAAGCTATGAAATACTGTAGAACAAACTCCATTCTACGCAACTACCTGTATGATGAAAGATAATCACACATTATATTTAACTTGGTGCCCCGTTATCTGGAACCATACAAGATTTTATTTTATTCTCCCGAACACTTTGACCCGCAACAAAAATTTCTTTAAGGTGGCTCCCAACAGTTTCCAGCACTTTTCAAGACTTAGAATTTGACGGGTCATTATAACCACTCTTTATCAGTTGATGCTACAATCATGATATCAAACGAATGCCCAATGATTGGTGAACACGTTGTTATCATTTTGTGACACGATATGTTACTATAGCAACAGTATAACGTGCTAAAAACACTCTTAATTTTAGCTTTAAGTGTTAATAACTCAAAAAATGACTCGGTGAACCCCATTTTTTATTGTCGAATTTTGATCAGTAGGATAAGATGCAACTTTTGGCAAAGTTTAAAAAAATTCTGTAGGTGGGGTTCAGAGCCACCTTAACTTTTCGAAAATTAAAGGTGGCTCTGAACCCCACCTACAGAATTTTTTAAAACTTTGCCTAAAGTTGCATCTTATCCTACTGATCAAAATTCGACAAGCTTGACCTAAGTAAGCGAGCGGTAGATCAGATTGGCAGCGCATTTGTCAGGACTGTCAGTAAAGACTCAAGCACTGACCTCACTGAGCAGATGAAATCATCCCAAATTCCCACATAACAATCTTGTTTTAACATAAAACTTTTAAAATGTAATAATATTGGCAAATCTGACTTCACTTGCCGAAAATTAGAGCTGGGCATCAGCTGGCATCACACCTTACTGATTTCAAGTATCGATCAAGTAGCCTGTTTAACTGGTGGTTTTGTGTGCGCGCGATTGGCAAAATTTTGGCGGCGGTGATACAATAAATATTTATATTAAAGGGTTGGTTTCACGGTTCAGGCGCATGTGCACAGATTAGAATGCTTTATTCGCTTTCTTACCAATTTTATCGACTAAAAACACTCACATTTACTTCAATAATCACAAACTATAATTAGTCCAAAACAGCGAAGGATGACCAAAGTTCACAGAAAGTTTCAACGGATTACACCGACAAAGTGAACACGGAATAAAACCTTTGACTCGAAGGATTTATTCAACAACAACAACAACAATCTTTATTGAGCTCTTAATACAAAAGTGCAGAATCATTAAAAGGAAATAACTGTGAAAGAAAAAGAGCACAGCCACTCAGATATAGCAAAAGCTAATCGCGCTGAGTGGCTGTGGAATGTCTGTGCTTTATTTTAAAAAGAAAAATGAAAAACAGTTTGCAGGGGATAAAAAGGTGACCGAAATAATTAAAGTAACCAGCCTTAGAAGCATCATTCCCCAGCTCTGCGTAATAAAAATCGCTGCTTCGTCTTCCGAGCGAGCAATGCACTACATAAAAGTGCTCTGGCTTATAAAGTATGCAATTTTTTTTAACATTCTCGTCACATCATCTTCACACATGATCATAGTTACATAGTCCTCACAACAACTGAAGAATTGAGGGTTATGTAATCACCATCGCACTGTATACGTAGTCACAATAAGTGCTAATTTTAATACCACAGTGGAAGGGGTGGTTAAAATCGAAGATTCAATACAGAGAGGGCTGCGCTCTCAGCTGTCTGCAAGTATACCTAATGATGCTGCGAGCCTCAGTAATTATCTATTGAATAATGCTATGTGGAATAATCATGCCTGTCATTAATTTTTGCTCTCGATTTGGCGCGCTTTGTCGTATAATAAATTCAAATTTCCAGCGCCCTTGCTGCCGTGCGTCTTGCATTTATCAGAATCGAAGTTATAAGTCTACTCCCTTTTAGCTTGGGGAGGATGACTCTAGCAGGCTGTAAGAAGTCAGTATAAACTGTCGTAAGTATAACCTAACCAAACCTACCCTAATCTAATCCTCTTCGTCCCAGCTGGGACATAAGGCCGCAATCATACGCTGCCATTGAACCCTGTCTTGTGCTTTGAGCAACATTTAAGCAACATTTGAACGGATTTTTTATGTAACGTAATTATCTTATATTTTAGTTTTCTATTAACTCTGTAAAGTTTATATTTTTGGGCTAAATATTCTATTTTTTATTTTTATTGTAACAGGACCGCATTGATAAAAGTGCTTTTTTTGCATTGATGCAGTGTTATCCTGATAAAATATTCGTATTATTATTATTATTATTATTATTATTATTATTGACCATTCAAATGAAAGCTCAGAAAAAGCGTGCAGTACTTTTCTGTGGTGTGCTGTTACTTTATAGCTAGCTGAAGTGTACTAGTTAACGCGTAAAATGTTTTCAGTAAAAGAAACCAACAGGGGCATTTTCCAGCTTTAAGCCCGCCACCGGAATGTTAATGATATACGGTTACCAATTTACCGACCGTTAAAAATTAGGCCCGGGTTTTACAGGTCGTAAAGTAACTTTAGTTGGACCTTTAAATTACAATCAGTTCACGTGTATTTCCCTTCTTCTATTCTATATAAGATGATTAACGCAAAGACAACTGAAGCTGTGTTAGAGAGGCATTCTAAAATGTACATGTGCTCAGAATTCAAATGCCAATCTGCGCAGTCAGGAACGTCCCTGCCCAAAATTTCGTTTTGCAAACTGGCGACAAAGGAACACCGCCGCACAGAAAAGCTATTCTTTTGATGACATTTATTTCCAAATTTCGTCTTGAATCTATATTAATGTTTCCGCTGTTTTCTTTGCTTGAAGAATTCACGCTCCTCTGCTTCTGGATTTGGCGCGGAATTATAAGATCAATCATGCAGTCATAAATTATGCCATAAAAGCCCGGCAAGGAGACAATAATAAGCTTTATTATTATAACCGTAAAATGCCGCTTATTAGTAAGGTCCGCTTATATGGGAGCATAACGTCTGCTTATCGGAGCATCATGTATGCTTATGGGAGCATAACAAAAAAAAAATACAAGATTTACACTCGAAAAGTCGTTTATCGACTTTTAACGCCTCTTATATTAGAAACGCGTAATTCGCCGTCGTGCTGTACTGATGAAACGTAACATTTACATTGGCAAATGTATCACCTGATCAGGTGGTACATACGTGTACTTCATTATTTATATCCAGTTTTTTACTAACTTGTAATCTTTCAAATATTCTTTTGATTCCCAATTATTTTTCACTTTGTAATTATTTTGTGTTTTTCGTAATAATTACTTATAGTGATTATCTGATGCAGATGTGGGAAACCTTAGAAAAACTCTTACTACTCTTACGGTTTTACCATATTTTACTTTGAAATTTTCCCTTGTTATAAGAAGTTATTCTGATAACCACCTAATTAGTTTTTGTAGTGTTTTACGTGTCCCCTTTAAGTTGAATTTGCTGACCTTTCCGAAGCGATCCGTATTTTGGCGGAATTCACGTACGCCGGTACGCGGGTAATTGTACCAAGCATTCTACTTGATATTCAGGCTTGGCCAAAGTAAGAGAGCGGTAGATCAGATTGGCAGTGCATTACTGTAGTGCATTTGTCAATTGAGATAATGACTCAAGCACTGATCCCACTGAGCAGATGAAATCACCCATCTTGTTTTAACATAAAACTTTTAAAATGTAATTACATTGGCAAATCTGACTTCACTTGTAAAATTAGAGCTGGGCATCAGCTGGCATCAGACCTTACTGCTTTTTAGTAGCCTGTATAACTGGTGGTTTTGTGTGCGCGCGCGATGGCAAAATTTTGGCGGCGGTGATACAATAAATATTATATTAAAAATAAATTTATGTAATCGAGGTGACTTCACAAAATATTCAGTACATAATCAGTAAGCCTGTTTTTACGTTGTTATTAGATTCCTACTCATGGCTAATAAAAGAGGATACGAGAAGATTTCCACTGAAGGCATTGAAGGTAAAGAAAAGGTCAACTGTTTGTCTGTTCTTTTCTTTCAATGGATGAACAATGTCTTACAGACAGGCAGTGAACGAGCTCTGGAAAAGAGTGACTTTTTACCACTTTCAAAAGAAAACTCTAGCAGTTCAGCAACTGACCAGCTTCAAACGAAATGGAACGAAGAGATTGCAAATTGTGAATCCAAAGGCAAGAACCCGAAACTCTGGAAAAGCATTATAAGGATGGTGTCGACTACAGACTTTTTAATCATCACGTTCACGGGTGTTTTAGATTCCTGCTCTCGCATCCTTCAGCCTCTATTCCTCGGATATTTGATTTCTGCTCTGGGAACAGCCGACGAAACGCGAAAAAATCCTGTTCTTTATGTCTGTGCAGCAGCTATGGCTTTTAACGCCTTCATTAAGAGTATGGGTATGCAGCAATTCAGCTTCAGAAATGAAATGCTGGGAATCAGGCTTTGTAGTGCTATTAAAGGCATCGTCTACCGAAAGGTATGTTTAGATATAAAGGTCACACCCCAAATTGACTTACCACTTTAAAACCTCTATCTCATCTCGTGAATCTATGTTATGGGGTGTTTTGTAACTTTTTGGGTGATTTTTGAGTATATGTTTGGGAGGAAATAGTTTTTGTAACGATTGGTCAAATTTTAAGAAAGAAGAAATATTGACGATTTAATAAAGTTTTAAAATTAAAATTTGTAGCTAATAATTAATAGATTGACACTAAAATAGTCCACTAGCAACCTGGGGCGCTCTGGATGAAATTTGAAGGGGTTTAAAGAAGGGATAGAAGAAAGAAAATGATTTTTGGAACACCAACAGACAGTTGATACCCACGCAAGAGCACCCCAGGTTGCAAGTGGACTAACTTGGTGTCCGTCTATTAATTATTAACTACAAATTCTATTTGTAAAACATCACTAAATCTTCAATAATTCTTATTTTTCTTAATTTTACAATGCTTTGAGAAAAGCTATTCTCTCCCAAACATAACCTAAAAATCACCCAAAAATTTACAAAACATCTCATAGCATAGATTCACGGGATGAGCAGAGAGTTTTGGATTGCTTGAAACGTGAACGAGATATTTCCATTAAAGCCACGTCAAGTGGTGGAAAAATGGCGCCGCCTTAAAGGGTTAACAGTCTAGAAACAGGACGCTTATTAGAATAAAAATAGTGAACTGAGTTCTCTTTTACTATAACTTAGATTCTTCTTCTAAGCAAGCAAGCTCTCATGAAGTATACAACTGGACGAGTCATCGATCTTGTTTCCAATGATGTTCAAAGAGTGGAGGATACCAAATGGCCTTTCGACTTATTCAAAGCATCAATTGAATTGCCTGTAGTGACAGCCTTACTCTGCTATGTGATTGGCTGGCAGGCTCTTATGGGTGTGATATTTCTTGTATTTCTTGTTCCATACTTTGGTCTGCTGTCTTCTGCTGCTGGTTCACTGCGCTTGCGCACTGCCGCTGTGTCGGACCGTCGAATATCTATGATGAACGAGATCTTGTCTGGAATCCGCGCTATTAAAGCGCATGCGTGGGAGGACGAGTACCGAACAAAGATAGACATAACAAGGAGGTAGGAGAAAGTAGTTGTAGGCCCGTTTTTAGACCGATCGCCTATGCAAAGCTTTCGTTGTCACTAGGATTGGGTATACAGTATACAGTCAACTGTCTCTCTCTCTCTCTCTCTCTCTCTCTCTCTCTCTCTCTCTCTCTCTCTCTCTCTCTCTCTCTCTCTCTCTCTCTCTCTCTCTCTCTCTCTCTCTCTCATCCCTATAAGACGGACACCTGGTGTTGGTCCCTGCCGTTTTTTAATAATTTTACTGTACCCAAACTCTCAAAAAGACGGGCACCTCTCTAAGAAGGACAACGGACACTTGAGAAGTGCTTTTTTTTAGTGAAAAATACTTCAAAACGGAAATGTGGGTGCTGAATATAAACAAACGGTTCCACTTTTCTAATTATTTTCGTTCCAGTTTGTAGGTTTTGCTTAAGTAGACGACTTCAACAGACGTCTATTCATTCAGCGCATAGGTTCATCTCAGAATTACTGGTGTCGCGTTACCTCGACTCTCTATAAGCCGGACACCTCTCTAAGACGGAAATTTGAGCGCAAATCTTTGTAGCCATGCACCACTGAAATATTTCATATACATTAACAAGATGAATCGTGTTTTCCGGTTATTATTATAAGAGAGCTTTAGATTTAAGTACGGGTACGAGATTGAGTACGAGTACGACTTTTGAATTTCAAGCCACAGCCACGTCCCCGGAGACGTTAGTCTTTAATGTTGCTGACCAGAAGATAAGGAGACTCTAGGTATGCAGTTGGTGCGAATAATGGTTATCTACAGCACACGAACTATAGGTTTGAAAAGTCGTAATCGTACTCAATCTCGTACTCGTAGTCCGATCTAATGTTTTCTATTACCTTTTTGGAGAGAAAGATGAAACTTTAATACATTAATACTGCCCACAATTATGGTAATAGCCACTATTGTTGTCCTAAAAATTAGGGTGAGATATCTTTGTTTTATAATGCGACCTTTTGGATTTCATTTCAGACACGAAATCAATATTCTCCGTAAGAAGAGTGCCGTCTTGTCCGCTGTGGGAGCGTTAGAGTACACTTCAGGTGCCATGGCAACCCTAGTGTCTGTTGTCACTCTTCTTCTAACTGGTCAACAACTCACACCTGTGAATGTTTTCATGCTCCTCTCGTTAAACAATGTACTACGACTAAGCATTTCTTTCTTTGTAGCTTTCGGACTAGTGGAAACAGCCGAAGCTTACAATTCAATCAATAGAATCGAAGATTTCCTTCTTTTAGATAATCTTCTTATAAAGGAATGCCTCGAGACGGCGACAGAGAAAGCAAACACACACGGCAATAAATTAACAATCTCGGAAAGAAAGAGTGAAGATGTCTTTGAATTTTCAGGGGAAGACAAAACATGTTCTACTCATCCTACGACGATTCTGAGCGTCACGAATTTGATGTGCAAACATAGCAACCGAGAAAATCTTGTTCTGGAAGATGTAGAACTGTACGCGTCCATAGCAAGTTTGACAGCGATCACTGGGCCTGTGGGCAGCGGTAAATCTACTCTTCTCTCAGCGATTGCTGGCGAGGTCTCAGACACAAGTGGAACCATAAACTGCCTTGGCTCGTTTGTGTACATGCCCCAAATAGCCTGGGTTTTCTCTGGAACTATAAGAGAAAACGTTTTGTTTGGACAAACATACGATGAACCTAAGTACACCAGAATCATCGAGGCATGCGCCCTAACGGAAAGACATTCAGCAGTTTCCAGACTGTGACCAAACGGTTGTTGGAGAGCGCGGTGCTGTTCTGAGTGGAGGCCAGCGGGCGAGAGTAAGCTTAGCACGCGCAGTCTATGCGGATGTGGACATCTACTTGTTGGATAATCCCCTGAGTGCTGTTGATGTCAAAGTTGGCAAACATATCTTTGAAAATTGCATCAAAGGCCTTCTGGGTCAGAAAACCCGAGTGTTGTCTTCTCATCAAGAGCAGCTTCTGAAAGAAGCCGATCACGTGATTGTATTATACCAAGGTCGTGTGTTGGGAAAAGGGACTTTCACTGAGCTTCAATCCAAAGGAATTCTGAGTACGACAGTTGATCCACTCCTTAAGAAAACACCAACAGAAAGTGAATTAGATGAGAACGTGGAAGTACTACAAGGCGAAGATGAGATCGGTGCTAGTAAAGGGGCATTAAACAGTCAAGCTAAGAGTCTGGTGTTACCGCAGGAGGATCGCGCTATCGGAGTGGTGTCATCTAAGCTTTACTGGGCCTACTTCAGGAGCGGATTACACCTGTTGGCGATCTTGGCAGGAGTATGTTTCTGTTTTGTGACCCAAGGTTGGCTATCATTACATAAATCTGAGATGAACAAATGATCCTAACATTGACGAGAACGATTAATGCAACTGTGAATAAAGACAGATAGACAGACAGAAAGAAAGAAAGAATGAAAGGAAAAAAGAAAGAAAGAAAGAAAGAAAGAAAGAAAGAAAGAAAGAAAGAAAGAAAGAAAGGGAGGGAGGGATCCAAACACTCTTCTTTATGTGTCCCCAAATTAGTATGGGTTTACCCAGGCTATAAGGTCTTTTGACATTTAAATAAAGTTTCTATCTATCTATCTATCTATCTATCTATCTTCGAGTGAACAAGCGGAGCTAGCGCGTGAATTAATGTTCTTATTGTGAGTGTCTCCTAACCTTTTTTACTTTTTTTCAGCAATCCTGGTTTCTCCTGACGTGTGGCTGTCATACTTATCAAAGACACAACAAGCCGCTCAACGAGATATATTAAACCTTGTAGTCTATGGCTCCCTTGTGGGTGCTTCCTTCATACTTGCTCTTATCCGATCTTATGCCTTTCTGCTGGCCTCTTTAAGATGCTCAGAACGTCTCCATGACCGAATGGTTGTATCGGTGTTGCAAGCACCGCTTTTGTTCTTTGATACAAATCCTGTTGGAAGAATTTTGAACCGATTCTCCAAGGATGTGGGTTGTGTGGACGAACTTTTACCAAAAAAATTTTTAATATCCCTACAGTTAGTGTTGTTTTTGCTAGCGGCAACTTTCGTCCCAGCTATTACGAATTTTTGGGTCCTTTTCATCATTGCACCATTGGCTGTTATGGGTTATTTCATTGTAAAGTACTACTTGCAATCGAGTCGGGAGTTGAAGAGGTTGGAGTCGATCTGCCGCAGTCCAGTCTTCTCGCACATTTCAGAGACCCTGAACGGACTGGACACGATACGAACAAGAGAAAGACAGACAGATTTTCTAAACCAGTTTTATAGGTAAGATAGGGCAAAACAATTTTTATTTGCGTTTATCAGACTTTTTATCTAAGACTGTAGTAAATATATCAAGGTATCATTAATCGCAATATAACCGCCGTTATGGTATAACTGGTAATACCGGGTAAGACTTTGGTTCATTTTTTTTTTTTTTTGGTTCATGCACCATCAATTCAAGTACAACTTGAATGTGAACAAGAAATACTGCACCATGGTATAACTGCTGTGACACTTTGGTACAAATGTCAGAAGAACAACTTCATCAGTAAGGCTACCGTAGAACATCTGGACAACTGCGTACAACAACGTTTGTTTCCTTTTTTCTAGGCATCAAGACACTCATAATCAATCATTTATAATGGTGGTGGCATGTGGTCGATGGCTTGGCGTTCGCTTGGATCTCCTCAGTGAGCTGTTCATTGGTGCAGTAGCTGTGATGGCCGTCTTTATGTCTCAAGATGCTGGTAAGCGAATGAACAAACCGATGAACGCAGTTTCGTATGTAAAAGTCTGAATAATAGAGAATGCTTCAATGAGATTGAAACCCTATTGTGTTCTATGCTCGACGAGGTAAAATGTGATTATGGTTATCTGACGTTCTGTCAAAACTAATAAACTTGAGCATCGCAGCCGTAAACATAAGCCTACACGTCGAAGCCCTCTACTGATCTATTAGACTTTTTTAAGAACAAACTAAGATCTGGTTCACACTAGCGACGTAATTGAATGCTGAGTCGCAGTCGAAAGCGCAAGGAGGCTTGCGTTTTAGTGTAAATAAAAAACGTAGTCGCAATCGGAATCGGGAGCTCGACGAAATCGAAATCGGAGGGATCAGAAGGTTTCCTTTTCTTCCGATTTCGCTTCTGCTTCCATCGCTTACAATCTAGTGGAAACAAGTGAATTTCCACTAGATCGTAACTTTCTTGCGATTCCGTTTCCGCTTCCGCTTCCGTCGCTAATGCTTTGCTTGAACCCGTTTTCCCGCGCTTGGCACCGGTTGCACATTTTCCCGCGCTCGAAACCAGTTGCAAGCTGCCTCGTACCCAGGCGTCCCTCCCGTATTCTAGCGCGGTGTGCGTGGAGTTGTGGGAATGATGCACTGTGCTCGGTGTTTTGCATCCTTCCCAGGGCGCACCACGCACCCTGTTTCCCTGCGCTGGACCGTTGGCTGGGGTTGTGCCTCAATCATACCGCCCAGAAGGACGTCGGACACCTTATGGAAACTTATATAACGTAATGTCGACACTTAGAATTTTATTTTCAATAAATTTTTAAGTGTAAAAAAGAAAATCTAAAATCCCCACTCAGGATTGAACCTGTGACCTCAGCTAGGCTTAGGCTTACATAGCCTACCGTACCACTGTACCACCTAGCTTCTCGGGTTGCTTAGTCCTAAATTTAGAGAGATTAAGCATCACGTTTGTTTTTCCCGCGAACGGCAAAAATCCAACTTTTGCCGTCTGCCATTTGCTGTTTCTACGTGAAATCGAGCAGTTTCGCTTTGTCATCAACATGTGAATTATTTTCGATTTCACTGGTGGATTTATTTAACGATTCGGGGAAGAGTAAAGAAAATCAATTTTAAGCTGACGTTTGCCGTTTACCGTAGAACGCGGTGCTTAATCTCTCTTTTAACTACCTAACCTCAACTGAAAGCTAACCAGTTACTCCGTTATATAAGTCTCAATAAGGTGTCCGACGTCCTTCTGGACGGTATGATTTGGGCTTGACCGTTGGCTGGGGACTTGGCAGGGTTGCAAGCTTGTCAGCACGCACACATCGGCCTGTCAGACAATACCTTTGGGAAAGCAGGGTTTCAAACTTTAATGAAATATGTCTTTTCTATTTCCTGCTACAGCTTTTGCCGGCCTTGCACTGGTTTATGTCATTGAGACTGTGGATATGACGCAGTACACCGTGCGAATGTCATCGGATGTTGAGAATTTAATGACGTCAGTTGAACGTGTCATGACGTACACCAAGCTTGACTCGGAGCCAGGATACAAGACTGAACGGCTCCCCCCAGCAAATTGGCCGAGCAAAGGAAGAATCACATTTCAAGACGTAACACTGACATATTATCCGGGGGGACCTCAAGTTCTGAGAAACATCAATATTGAGATCGCAGAAGGAGCAAAGATTGGTGTTGTAGGCCGCACGGGTGCGGGAAAGTCATCATTTGTCGCAGCTCTTTTGCGCATGCCCGACGCTGCTGGAGACATCATTATCGACGATATTCGCATAAAGGATATTAACCTCCAAGAAGCCCGACGATATATATCAGTTCTCGGTCAAAACCCTTTTCTTTTCAGTGGATCGCTGAGGAAGAACCTCGATCTCATGGAGCAATTTGAGGATGTAGATTTGTGGCGGGCTTTAGAGCAAGTGCGACTGAGACAGATGGTAGAAAATCTGGATGGTCAATTGAATCACGGGTTATTAGAACACGGCACAAACATCAGCGTCGGAGAACGACAGTTAATCTGCTTAGCTCGTGTGCTGTTGCAGCAATCCAAGATCATTATCTTAGATGAACCCACCGCACATGTGGATCCAGTCACAGAACAAACAATCTGGAATGTAGTGCGCGAGAAACTGAGAGACTCTACAGTCATCACTATAGCACATCGTTTGAACACCATCAGAGATTGTGATATGATTTTGGTTTTCAGGGAGGGGGAGGTAGCTGAGTTCGACACCTTTGATACACTACTGAGTAGGGACGGGAGCGTAATGAGAGGACTTGCTCAAGTTGCAGACAGCGAAAAATGAAAGTACCTTTGTTGTTACAGTCCTATTTCTGTTTTCTTATATCCTGCCTTATCAAGCCTTATGCAAGTCCTGCACCTCATATATATATAGAGGATAAATCCCGTTAAAAGGACCTGACCACTGCTCGTAAATTCCGTAAAAAGGCCTGAAGTCCCCTCGTGCATAGAACTCCTATAGAACATTAATCAATCTCGTACAAAATGCCTGAGCCCCCAACATCTTTATCTCGTAACTAAATAGCCTGAACCCCCTATGAAGCTCTTGCATGAAAGCCTTCAGTGATGGGGGATCTGAATAATAGCTAACATCAAAATTTTATGCCATGAAACAGCTAACAGTAAACGTTTCGCTGTAACAGTACAAAATACGTGAAACCCCACCCCCCCCCCCCCCAAAAAAAAAAAGTCAAAGTAGTGCCATTTTTATCACTTACTCTTAGCACAGTAAAAACCCACATACAAGAACCTAATTTTTGAGAACCTGTTAGACATGTTAGACCTGTTAGACCTGTTAGGCTAAGATTTCAGATCACCTTTACATAAGAACCTGTTTTAGCCTAAAATTTGAAACAGGTTCTTATTTTATAGAATTCATTTAAAACTTAGAACTCATAGAGTGGTTTTACTTCAACTGTGAAATAGATAGTAGGATTTTACGCCGTAGTACTTCGTATCAGTTTCTATTATCCTCAAATATTAGAGCGATTAGACTACAGTAAACCCGTGAAATAGTTAGTAGAATAGTACGCACTATTAGACAATAATTCCATTGTTTTCTTTTGTTTAATTTGGACTATCACACACTAATTGTTAGATTGTGTTTCACGGGTTAACTGTAATCACTCTATCAAGGTCTAGCGCTAGTGTAATAGATAGTGATAGATAGTGTTAGACACTAACTAATAGTTTCTGTTTCACAGTTGAAGTAAAATCACTCTAAATCAAATCAAGTAGGTTTGTATTTGTTTAGATTGCAGTCATTTAGACATGATTATATGCATATTTTATATAAACAATCGACAGTAACAATATTCTTCGAGCAACAAAAAAAAAACATTTCTTTCTTAAGAAAATAAGAACCTGTTTCACAACCTAAATAGCCTAATTTCCCAGTAAACACCAATTATATAAGAACCTTTTGAGGCTAACTTGAAAATATACAGGTTCTCACTATATGCGGGTTTCTACTGTACTCTAAAACTGTAATATTTTTAGGTAGTATTTAGTGTCCCCAGTTAGTGGTTGTATAACTGCTATTTTAGATTTGACACACGAATAAAGGCTGTTGTTGTTGTTGTTGTGTCAGTGAAGCACAAACTTCAGAGTCTGTTAATTTGGACTTTTTTTGCATGCTAATGACAAAATTTCATCAATAACTTCACTTCCATAGTTTCAGTTTTTATTTTTCATGTTTTATTTAGTATCTAACGTGAACGCCGTCCCTACGAATTCAGCTCCTGGATAAGCCAGTCACATTTTAACAAATTAGAGCAATAGGCCATTTGCACGATGACGTCATTTGACTACTACTACCAGAATTCATTTCGTTTTTCCTTTCTTATTTAAATTTTGTAATCCCAGTGCGGTTTAAATAACAATAGCCCTAATTTGCACTACAAAACAAAAAACTGAAGGATTCTGGTAGTAGTAGTCAAATGACGTCATCGTGCAAATGGCCTATTGCAAAGTAGTTTAAAAGAGCGAAAATTCTAAAACTAATTTCGATTTTGAGGCGTCAATACTGCATTATATTGACGGCTACTTGGGAGAAAATATAGGCGGAGTAGCGAAGCGACGGAGCCCAATACGGAATATTTTCTCCCAAGGCCGTCAATATAATGCAGTATTGACGTCTCAAAATCGAAATTAGTTTTGTGTCACGATTAATCACAGACTGATTTTTGAGACATCCATAGGACTTTATATTAACGTCTCAAAAGCAAGCAAAAGTATCTGAGAATCGTGATATACTTTTTTAAGTGACGATTTTCTTATCGTTGTCGTCGAAGTTGCTTAAAGCGAAAGTGTCACGGAGATTTGGAGTCATTTTAAAAACCCCAAAAAATGTTTTTGTATTAACACTTGGGCATTAGCACTAGCTTTTCACTCTACAAAACCCATTTCAGAAACGAGAGCATCCCCCCCCCCCCCCCCGCCCACCACAAAAAATTACCGAATCATCAAAACGAACGCGTTCAAATGTTTGAAACTCTAAAGCAGGAAATATCAATTGTAACTGAAGATCGACAGAAATTGTCCGGCATAAGTAACTATGAAGGCAGGTGTTTGCAGCTTTATAAAACGCACGCGTGCAGTGCATGAGCCAATCAGAACTACCAAACGAAAAACGATCATATCTTAATGTCTTGATTGCACTCTTCAAAGCTGTTATCGGCTGCTCAGAAAGGAGTATATTATAGCCCTAAGGCTTGTCATCATGAACTGAGTTGAATAAGTAAATTGAACACCGAAAAAGAGACTTCGAGCGTTTCTAGGCGGTGAGCGGCGGTTTATAGCTCTTGAAATAACAAGTAAAAAACAGGAAAGGAGAAGAGGTTGAGACAGAAGTGAAATAAAAACAGTTGGATCCGGTAAGGTCTTAGTACGGGTAGTCCTCTCAAAATTATCAGCACCGGTTGTTTAAACGAAGTCTAAACTTACACCGCGGGTTAAGACAATCAATTGACCTGCACATCTGTTTATATACGTTTTTCTAGTCTGTTCTATATGCCTTTTTGACACTTTATACAGTAAACAACGTTTAAATATTACTCCGGTTGGCCACGGATTGACGGCCCTCAATGTTTGATGCCACTGAAGCTTAAAAAAACAGAGAAATTGTTTGAATATAAACCTGACTCCTGACACCAAATTCAACTTTCACGGTACTGTTAATCATTATCTTTCAGCTTGGATTGCTTTCCGATCCATTTATTTTTCTACAAAAAAATCCTTTTCTTCTGAAACTCGGAACAGCTACCAAAAAATACGATTGTTCATCTATTCTTTATGTCAGTAACCAGCTGTGACGGGACCAATTTTAACAGCGCTCTTTAATATTTCGTCTTGCTGTCTGTGATCGCTCGCTAAATCTATTTGAATCAGGATTATTACAAAGAATACCTGTAGTCCAAACAAATACATCTTTTTAAATTCAGATCCCAACTCAATTGGCTTGACGGAATAATCACCTACAGCTGTTTTCTGTCGAGTTTGCCGTTGGTAATATCTTCACCCCCCCCCCCGGGGGGGTGCTGGGGGGCGGGATTTATTTTATTTTGAGACGTTTCGCGATGTATGTTGGTGCTCATTAGGGCCATTTGTACGGGAGAAAATAAGATGCGAAGTGTACCATTTATACGTTTGCGTCCAATATAACACGCGAAGATCACGTATAAATGGTTGGCGTCTTATTTTTGATATGGCGCACTTGTTGTTCAAGTATTATTTAGGACGCGAAAGCATTTATACGAGGAAGTTCACGTCTTATTTAAGACGCGGACAAAATAAGAACAGCTGAAAACCCTGTTCTAAGATAAGACGCGTCTTATTTAAGTCGCGCCTAAAATAAGACACGAATGCTTATTTTGTACTGTTTATACGATCGGTTCGCGTCTTATTTAAGTCGCGTCTTAGATAAGACGCGTCTTATTTTCTGTGGTATAAATGGCCCTATTATTACCACGAATATAGGTCAATATAGCCTGCAGGCTATCACGAATCAGGCAACGTCTGGGTCGAATGACGTTTCACACGAGTTTCTTGATAGTATAGTATCACAAACCGCCGTGATTGGCTGAAAAATGTTTTATTAGAGTGAACTTTGACTTTTCGGTAACTGACTACATAAATATAGCATGACAAGTGATTCTGTATCAAATAATGAAGAAATAAATTAAAGTTTTCACTGACGGCTCAGTATCATTTTAGTCTTCGCTTTAGCTTAAATTTTATATTATAAAGCGGATAAATAAAGAAGGGTAACGATGTATTATTATAACAGAGAACACTCCGTAGAATGGATAGAAAGTAATTGTCTTAGCTCGTTGGCTTTCTACTGACATTTCTCTCGTGTTTTCGAAAATCCCTCATGTTTTAAGTCAATTTGTACGGTTCGCCTTTCGTTATTTATTAGTCAATAAGGCCCTGGCTAAAACCAAATGAATGAAAACCAGTGTGTCGAATGCAATCAGCTAGTCCCTCTTAAGGGTTTCCTCCGCAACCCGCCGGCTCAAAAGTTAGAACCACCTTGTATATGATAAGGAATAGCACTCTAAAAAACTGGTACAGCTTACTAACTTTCACTGATTTTTTTTAATCGATCAAGTTTTAGAATTTTTGGTCGGACCACAAACTCAAAAGTTAGAACCACCTTGTACAGCATAATAAACAGTACCACAGGAAAGTACTGCTCAATAGCTTTCATTTGAATGGTCACACTTCAGGATTTCATCCATGGACTCAAAACTGAAGCTTCAAAAGTTAGAACCACCGTTTATAACAAAACAGTTTCACAGCTCAAAAGATTTTATTCGAATAGTCACACTGTAGTATTTCATCCACAGATTAAAAATAAAGAACCACCTTGTACAGCATAATCGGCATAACAAACAGCCGACCATAAGAAAGTACTGCTCAGTAGCATTCATTTGAATGGTCACACTTTGGAATTTCATCCACGGATTCAAACGTTAGAACAACCTTGATTAAAATACCATGATAAACCCACCAAAGTAAAGTGCTGCTCAGTAGCTTTACTTTAATTTAAATGAGCCACATTTGATTCTGGGATTTCATACACAGACTGGTTCCACAGGAAAATACAGTAACTGCTCAGTCAAAAGATTTTATTTGAATGGTCACACTTCATGATTTCATTCACAGACTCCGAAGTTAGAACTACCTTGTACCTTGCTTGTACAGCATGATAAACAGCACCACAGGAAAGTACTGCTCAGTAGCTTTCATTTGAATGGTCACACTTTAGGATTTCATCCACAGACTCAAAAGTTAGAACCACCTTGTACAGCATAATAAACAGTACCACAGGAAAGTACTGCTCAATAGCTTTCATTTGAATGGTCACACTTTAGGATTTCATCCACAGACTCAAAAGTTAGAACCACCTTGTACAGTATAATAAACAGCACCACAGGAAAGTACTGCTAAATAGTTTTCATTTGAATGGTCACACTTTAGGATTTCATCCGCAGACTCAAAAGTTAGAACCATCTTTTGCAGTAGAATAAACAGCACCACAGAAAAGTACTGCTAAATAGCTTTCATTTGAATGGTCACACTTTAGGATTTCATCCACAGACTCAAAAGTTACAATCACCTTATACAGCATAATAAACAGTACCACAGGAAAGTACTGCTTGAGCAGTAGCTTTCATTTGAATAGTCACACTTTAGGATTTCATCCAGACTCAAAAGTTAGAATCACCTTATACAGCATAATAAACAGTACCACAGGAAAGTACTGCTTGAGCAGTAGCTTTCATTTGAATGGTCACACTTTAGGATTTCATCCACAGACTCTAAAGTTACAACCACCTTTTGTAGTAGAATAAACAACACCAACAACAAAGTAATGCTTGGTACTTCTTTTTTTTGATTTCATCAACAGACTCATAAGTGAGAACCCACCAAGTAAACTCAATAATAAACTCAATAATAAACTCAGCACCATAGACAATTATTGCTCGGTACTGCAAGCTGCTCTAATATGCGGAATGATCACATCACATACTCAAAACGGTTAGAACCACCTTGGCAGCATAATAAACAGATCTTCTCTAGACCTTCTCTAGATCCTAGGTACATGCACCAGTGGCAGCATATTCGTTCGCGGACCTTTGCTTCTTATTCTCGATTATTCACTCATAATAAACAGCACCGCAAAAATAGTACTGCTCAGTAGCTTTCATTTGAATGGCAACACTCGCATACGTCACTAATGCTAAGTTTAACTCTGGACATTAAAAAGGTAAACGACTTGCGCACATGCATGAATAGAACGCTTTAATTAAGTGTGATTCCTTGTCACATGTGCAATTAAAGTTCGTCTCGTCGCCAGACAACAAAGGTTTTTTTTATTATTTTTTTTTATTTATAGTTATTTATAGTTAACATCCCACATAGAGAATATTCTGCCCGGCAATCAAAGATGCAGTTAAACTTGAGTATTATATATTCATTTATCTTGTTCGTATTGTCTGATATCATACAAATGAAGGCGTTTTTTGACGATTGCTTTACGCGGCAAAATAATATTTAAAAGCGGCGCGAATGACAAACCGGGACAGATGAGAAAGATAGACGTGTGCCGTGAGTGCGGGGCTGAATGATCTGAAAAAAATTATTGCCAAATGAAAGAAGAAATAAATAAACAGCATACTGATTTTATTAACAGCAGCAGACGAAAAATATATACATTTTATATTCAACTTCTTTTGTTATCCCCTCTGGTTATGTTTTCATCGTTTGCCCGCTGTTTAACATGAGCATTTGTTTTACATTTACCTATCGGTTTTGTAGCACTTGGCCGGATTTTCCCGGCATTTCTTCGACCGACAGCCACGTACACAGTAAAGATCGATAACAATCCACTACTTTCAATATGCAAAAAAACTCACTGGCTGATCTATAATGGCAACAGAAATATGTTATTTTCAGTCTTGCTTCCTGAAGCATTGTAATATTGCGCTGATTTTAGTTTTACAACCGAGAAAAGTGTGAAAATTAAAAGTTTTTGTTTAGATTCTTCTCACGAGAAAACCGAGAAAAATCGGTTCGTTTTAATATCAAAAAAGAAATTATAAAGCATTTATAGCACTTTAAATTGCTGCCTAGGTAATTATTCATTTCATTCACTTCAGTCACATGGTTTAGGGATCAGGTTTATAAAAAACATTGTACTTCGAAATGCAGATGTAAATTTTACGAGGAATATTAAAATATTGTAATGCGCCGATACTGGTAACTCCTGCTACGATGCTTACGAAAGATTAAAACGCCTCTCAAATAACTGAAAGATCAAGTTTTTAAAAGCGCGATCGTCCGTTTTGTATGTAAATTTTTCTGTGATAATTTCTTCTTCCCTATTACGCGAGCACCGAATTATAATAATAGCGGACGTCTCCGCCGTGCAATTTTCATTCACCCTTTAGAAGCTCAAAGGTCTGTTGTTGATAGCTGAAGAACAAGCTACAGTATTTTAAGGTCAAAGCGAAATGTAAACAACTGAAGAAAATACATTGTAATTTGTCGAGTTTATCTTTCAAATTATTCGTTTTAACTCATTTCCCCCTTTTCATTGTTGTTCCGAAGTTTATTTTATTTCACTGAGACTGAGGCCGCTTTTTTGGAGCTGAAATTTTTACGCGTATTTTGAAAGAAATTCTAGCTCATCACTTTGCGTGCGACTTCAAAACTGACACATGACAGATGTTATTCACGCGTGTTTTCTTGCGTCCTGATTGGCTAAGAAACTGACCTTTCTCAAGAATCGGGTTGATATGATATGTTGGGATAAAATGGCGTCTGAGTAAGAATTTAGTTTGTGTCACTGAACGCATAACAAAACGGGCAAATAAGAGATTGTTTTGTCTACGAACACATCAGAGGAAAAAGACGTTTCAAAAGTGTGTTATTCGTGTAAGAGGCGTTCGCAACTTATTCGTCACACTGAATGTGAATCGGGCCACAAGTTCTGGCTTGTGTTCATTCATTTCAAGTGGATTACTTGTTCCATATTTCAGGTACTTTTAGTTTAAGACTTATGGTCTTTTCTGCTTAATAATTTACGAGTAATTTTTTTTAGTGAATTTTGAGTGGCGGAATAAAAGCGGTCACCTCGCAAATGGTTTTGCCGCGAATCCGCGAAAACTCCTTTAGTTAAAAAATACATTAATAATAGTAATTTCTTTCAGTGTTCCTTAAAACGCACAAATTCAGAAAAAAAGAGTGATTTTGATGAAAGACATTTACTGAATGATCATGAAAATATCATCACTGAAAGAAATTGCAAGCAAAGTGCAAAGGTGTTTTTAAAATTGAACACCAATTCACGAGCATATTGGCCAAGCAGAGTTATTAAAGAACGTTGTGTAGTTCGCAAATACCGCACGCGCTCGAAGATTTCATGTGGTGTTTCCGGCCACGAGTTGATTCCAGCGATAATCAAAGGTTGCCTAGCATTTGCGAGACATTATCACTGCGATGACATGTGAAAAAGAAAAAAATACTGCAAAACACTGCCGTAGAATTCATTTAATTTAATGAGCATTTTCCCGGCTTTTCGATTCCCGATAATTCAGCCGGATTTTTGGTCCGAAACTTTGCATTCACGGAGGTTAACATAGTGATTTTGAATTGATCCGTGTTTAATTAGGACAGTTCTTTCACAACATCGCGGAGAGCTAAACCAGGTCCTCCAATGGCGGACTTCTAAACAAAATTACGCGTTAATTCAAAATGCAAAATGAAAAACAATGCCAGAAACGAGCCAAATTTGTTAAAAAAAAATCCATTGCAAACGTCGTCTTCCATGTTACGCCCTCTAGCAACTAACGACGGATTTGACTAGGCATTTCCGTTTAAAATTCCCAAATGAAAACTAGCTGGTATATTGTTGTATCGAATTTCCGTGTCGTGGTTAATAATTATTTTCGACTCGCTCAGGCGAACATTCACTGCGTCAAATGGCAATATATTTTTCCTTCGAGAAAGGCATAGGAAAGGATTTTAACATGGAATTTTTTATACTTGTTGACTGGGAGGCAATCAACCGAGATCTGTCACTATTGTAGTGTGTTTTGTAATGTAAATCTTGGCCCAGACAAGACGCCATCGTATGAATCTTTCTTCAATATCGTCGATTATTGTCTGCGCACGCGTACTCGGCTGAAGTCCCACTGCGAAAGCAAAATAGGACGGAGTGTTTTTTGTCCACTAAAGTTGGCCCGCTTTCGCGGAACAAGCTTGCAAGAGGTAAATATTGCACTTTGGTTCTTTTCTTTACCTTTCGCTGCGTGTCATGTTCATGTAGTTTTTTCGTCGGGTGCGAAGTTCGCTTCAAAATTATTCAAAGTGTTCTGCGCAGTTTGCAAAGATGGCTGGTTTGCTGTGGCGTGTCACCCGAGAAGGCGACGTGAAGACAACGTGACGGCAACTGAATTCGCATGTGAAATGTGGCGCTCTTTACCAGCCACGAAACCCGTAACTAAAGCTTTGTTATTATTCGAAGAATTATTGTGAAATTCTAGCGTGTTTGGTGCTGGTATTTGGGCTTTTAAGGCCGTCTTTTTATATCCAGATTTAATCGCCTATTTTTGAGTTTAACTGTAATTGAAACGTGACGAAATGATCCTCGCAAATTCCATCATATTGAATGGCCCCAGACTCAACAATAACTCAACTTTTACCCGTTTGGCCTGAAGTTCAAGACAGCTAGCGGTTCTTTGTGATTAAGAGACGAGAGTTATTTGCAAAGGCGTTGCAAATTTCGGGAGTGAACTCCGGGTTCTGTGTTGACAACTGAGACAGAACCGGACGCATGTATTGCTAAAATCGAAAATGAACGATTACATTAAATATGAAGGCAACCGCCAAAAATGGGAAGACTAAAGCCAAGAAATAAACCGTTCTAACGCAAAAGTCACAAACTATTATCCTATTAGTGAAATTCGGTAAAATATAAACGGCGTTTAGCTTGGCCTGCAACATGTCATCGGCTTCCAAATTCATGTGCGTTCAAGCCTATTTGCACATTGTATTGTATTTCCTGGCTGTCTACAGCGAGAGCAAAATTGCTTGTATTAGCCTCAAAGGAACAGAACTCACTTTAAATCGGAAGCTTTTTAAATGTACTGATTGCTAATACAACTGTTTTTGCGTGTTCGACGACTAAAGATTAAAAGTTTCGCCGCTGCAAAGTGCTGTTAGCTTTTTATTTGACGGCGCAAGTGGCACATTTTCAACGCGTGTTTTCGAAGTCTACGCTCGAATGAGCACGTAAGAGCGCATAAATTTGCAAATCGCCGATGCGATTTGTCTCACCACAAACCCTTCTCTCGCCAAAATCGAATAACAGTGACTTCGAAATTTCGATTTTAAATAGTTTTCCTTTTAGAACGCCGTGTTTATCTCCGGCTTTTTCTACGACGTTATAAAAGAGATATATAGGCTTCTAGAACGAAACTAGATTGCTTGCACTTATTAATATTCATGGCCGGTTGTTTGTCGCATAATATTCATCGCTTATGGTTAGTGTTTCGTGTGGTGGGTTTTAAGTAATTTAACTTCGGTATCTGCAGAGGAAAGGGCTTTCAGAATATTGTGCTATAAAAGCAATATTTTTCTTCGCAGAATTTTACAATAACTGAAATTTGTAAAATTCAAACTGTGCCGACGAAAAAAAAAGTAAAGCCGTAGTTTCACTTGATTGCAATAAAACATGAAGTGGATACCCAAAAATTAAAAAGTACTCACAATGTTTTGTGAGATGCATTTGCTTAGGTTAGAAGTTTAAATAGTGATTTAAATATCTATTAATGTTTAGTTTTATAAAAATGTTTTAATTTATTTCTGGAACAGATGTCAAATTTTATTTCTTAAATTTAAAATTATGCAGATAGATTGGAATAATATTTATTTTGTTTCTAAGCCACAGCCTGAGAGATCTAGGATTTTCAAAAACTGGTGTATTATAACTTGAGAATTTAAATTTTGTTAGCAGTCAATAATATGTCAATGCTTCACCCTAAATTATTTAATATCTTTATTTATACTTTCTTTATAATAAATTACACACCTTAAAATAATTTGCTGAACAAATTTATGATTTTCTCTCCAAACAAAATGTTAGTGACAAGTATAGTTTGTTTTGCTTCATAGGCAGTCTATATAGTAATTATGGTATTATCCACTGCTATTTGTATAATTACTCTTACAGTTCTTAATTCTACAAAGTTAGTGCTTCTCCTTTTGATAAGTGACCAAATGGCATGGTGTGTGTTTAAACAACTGAATGTGTTTAAATGGTCTTAGCAAAGCACAGACAGATTTTCCATTTCATGGTTGACTTTTGGGTTCAGGTTAATTCAGAAGCAATGTTATCAAATTTACAAAAAATATATTTAGTTTGAGTTCATTTGATAGAGTCTGTTATGAGCAGTATATATGTTTTCTTTTGTCCTTCTAGTGTAAACATTAATATGATGTACATCTATAGACCCTTTTAATAAATACCAGAATGCATCACATTCCGCTTTCAATGTCAAATGTATTCTTTCGAATTGCCAGAGAATTCAAAAGGATATGTTTGACGTCATTAGCGGAAAATGATGCATCGTGGTATTTATTAAAAGTGTCTATAGACTAATTATTGGGGTCCCGCTTTCCACTGGATTAAAAAATTGTGTTTGTTGTGACCTGAAAGTTTGGTCAAATTTCAATTTCAGTAAAATTTGTTGTCATGGTTATATTATTGTCAAAAGTGGCAGGCAGCCATAAAAAATCAACACCTATGTTGTTATATTGGCTGGCTTCTTTGCTTGGAAGTCCTTTAGCTATTGGGGAGATGGCATTTTTTTAAACATCTGGCTACTTTCCAAAGTTAGAGGTTTACTTCAAACTTTTCTGACAAGCCTGTGAATGATGGTTTGCACTTAATGCACAGGAATGCTGCAAAATAAAAATAAAAAAATTAAGAAATGCTGCAATGTGACAACTAGAAATGCAAGTTCTGCTGAGTTCTAGCTTGGTGCTGTAAGAGCTAGGCCCTGTTTTGTTGCTTGCGTTTGGCTCTCACTCACCACAGCAAGATTACAAACTTTAATATAAACTTATTTTTCAAATGCTAGAGTCAATTTGCAAAAATGTATAAATGTACTAATATTATGGCTTTCAGGATAATGGATGACAACATTCCCGGTCAGAATGAGGGTCGTTGTGTAGCTGATCCATCTCCAGTGGACACAGATAATCAGCTGCTGAGCATCACTGAACCACCTATAACTGCTGACACAGAAATGTCGCAGAATGATGCAACTGTCCAGGAGGATGGTCAGTTGTCTCCGATCAATATTGATACTGAACAGGAGAAAGTGATTTCTGACAACACTGACATGAAGATGGAGCCGATCTCAGTTGACGCAGAGACAGTAAGATTCACAAAACTTATACCTGTACAGACACATTGTTGGGTAACCATTATAAACCATAAATGATACAACACAATGGAATTCTGGGCTGAAGACAATGTTGGCAAGCTTGTTTGTGTTCCCAAGACATTTTATTAAGAGTTTGTTTTAGGCATCCAGTGTTAGTACACATGTATTAAAATATGTGCAATCCATATAAAAAAAACAAGGCAGTTTTCCACTTCACAAAAACCCATTGGACTATATAACATTTGTGGTTTATACATCTTTCCTGACAATATTCCTTCACTTAGGTATGTACAGTCATTCAAAAATATATAATTATAACTACAAAAAGAAAATTATTAATGAAAAGTAAAAAAAAAACCTATTTATCAAAATATAAAATTGTGAATTAATTTTTAATTTAAACCTTTCAGGCTTTACCTCCAGAAACCAATGAAGCTCATGATGAAGATGCTGATGCTGTTGAAACAGATACAACAGTGGATACAGCTCCAGCAGAAATGGATACAACAACAGATGCTAATGAAACTACAGCCACAGACACAGCAATTTCAACTCCGCCAGTCTCCTTCGATGATAAAACTGAAAGTATTGAACAGGACGAAGAAGACAAACCTGTCAAATTTGGCAAAATTGTTGATCCTCATGTGTTGGGGTGCTGTGAGTTCTGTGGCGGTCCTGTTAAGCGCCGGCGATTTTGTTCTCCTCTCAAGAGATTCTGCTCTAAAGGTTGTTCTAGAAGTTCAAGGAAAGCTAAGGTATGCTAAACTACACGTAGAAAAACAAGAAATGTTCAGAATTATGCAGAGCAAACTGTGCTGGCCAGTAAAACCTGTATTAAGCATAAAGCTGACCCCCTTTTTAGTGGACAGTAGCCAAAGTTGCAAAATTTATTCCCATGTTTATTGTAAAGATACATGTATTAAACAGATGCCTCTATTAAGCTGACATGTACAGACACCTAAAAGTTGATAAGGCTTGATACAGGTTTGACTGTAGTTTATCAAGTTAGCAGATATCAATTTGGTACTGAAAACCGGTTCATGATTGACTTAGGAAAGAGATTTGCATTGTATAGGACGTATGAGGATCATGTGAAGGGTCAGAATAAAATAATAGAATTATATCTGTATTATTTTGGATGCAAGCAAACCTCTAGAGATCAGAAATTCGGAGACTTCTACTGATTACTAAAACACTCCACCCCCCCCCCCCCCCCAAATTAACAAACAGGATTTACAATGTGGACTGGTGTCAGGAGCATAGCTAGGGTGGTCCTGGGGTGCCCATGACCCCCTCCCCCCGTCCCCCTTGTGAGTCACTTTTAGCAAAACACAGCGTGGATGAATCTGGTAAGTACACTTGGTGTGATACAGTGTGCCCCCCCTCCCCCTCCTTTGAAAAATCCTAGCTACGCCCCTGGCTGGGTATTGTGCAATCTTGTCAGACATCTTGGATGTAATGGAAATGGCAGTTTTGGTTATGATAAATGAATTGTTCTCATTTTCTGTAACAGTCAGATGCTAGAAAATGCAGGTAATAAAGAAAATTGAATATTTTGCCAGAACAAGTATTTTTTATGCGAAAGCATATTATATGAAAAACATATATATGCTGGAGATTCATTGTCTTGTCAGGGAAGCAAAGAGATAGTGGTCCATACCTGGAAGACTCCTGGCGTGCCAGGATATATTTCAATCTCTCTGAACATTGGCCACTCTCAAGAAAGTGATGTTGAATACCTCCTGTTTCAACCAGTTCTCAGTAACACTATATTTAGAGTCTCTCATAAGCACACACTGTAGAGTCTCTCACAAGCACACTGTCTTTAGAGTCTCTCATAAGCACACACTGTATTTAGAGTCTCTCATAAGCACACACTGTATTTAGAGTCTCTCATAAGCACACACTGTATTTAGAGTCTCTCATAAGCACACACTGTATTTAGAGTCTCTCATAAGCACACACTGTAGTTAGAGCCTCTCATAAGCACACACTGTCGTAAATGACTGCAACCTTCCTCTGTGTAAGAACCTGTGAAACTTGTGCATGATGTAAAACAAAGAAAACAAAAGGCATATTAATTAACAATAGAGTCAACTGGGAATGCAATACTACAAAGGTAAAAAAAAGGAAAAAGTCACAGGTTCTTACACCGAGGTAAATCCAAAATTTCAAATTATTAATGTGTTTGAGATGTTGATCAGCGCTATCTAGGAGGTTTCCCCCTCCAAAAAGCCCAGCTTCCTCTCTCCTCCTCCTTTCCTCTCCTCCCCCCTCCCCCTCCCCCTCCCCTCCCCCCCCTCTCCCTCCCCCCCCTCCCTCCCCCCCCACAAAAAAAAAAACAAGGAACATGGAGTACTATATAGACTGCTGACCTTATGGAAGGCTCAGTTAATATCATGCTTTAATTACCAAAGCTAATTAAAAATAAATTGTCTCAAAATGCACTATATTGCATCTCAGTGCATATTCATTTAAAACAATTTCTGAGAGGGCATGCCCCTGGAATCCATAGGAAAATTGTGGACTTTGCTACTCAGAACTTCTCCCCAAATAAAGAAACCTACTTTAAAACCCTGACTATATATATGGGCTTTCATTAAAATTCCAGAAGAAGGAGATTGAGGATATTATCAATGGACAGGACTCTGATGAAGGGAGTTCTTATACATGTACTGTAACAGGTTTGTCAAAGTCTTGACTTAACCCTTCATTTTAACAACTCTTTGTTTACATGCAGAATTGTTTATTATCTCTCTCTGTCTCAGTCTCTTATTTCCTTTACCCTGGTAGGAAATAGGGCTGGTAATAAACATGTTGTGATCAGTACATTATAAGTTATTACAAATATACAAAGTTTGACAATTAATAAGTGTTATTGTTTGTGGGTATCATCAGGCAGTGAGGGTGAAGCTCCTCATAAAGTTACTTGGAGTGATTACATGGAAGCTGCCCTCAGCAAGGCTGCTCCTGATTGCTGTTTTAAACATGTGAGTACATTAAATTCCTTGAATTGTGTGATTTTAATAATTCTTTCACTCAAGAGTGAATTACGGAGACATGTGTAGTGTAGTTCTAACTTTTGAGTCTCTCAATGAAATCCTAAGGTGTGACCATTCAAATGAAACCTCTTCAGCAGTACAAGGAATCAGAGAATTAACTCTGTGTGTAAATTGTAGTGCTAAGGTACTGTTTTGGCACTTCGATTCTGGACCTCAACAGTGCAGTGCTGATGCTGGAGTTGAAGTTAGGCCAAATAGCCACCTCAGATGATCCCACACATGTGGTATCAACATATAGCATGTCAGAGTGCTCAAACTAGTGGGCTACGCATGCGGGCTAGTGACAATATATAGTACACTCCAGATACAAGTGCTCAACAAGGTATGAGCCAAGGAGCATATCTAACTGCAGAAGTACTGTTTCGGCCTTTTATATATAAATTATTTAAAACTTCTAAAAGAGAATTTGCCTTTAGCGATCATCATTTTTTAAATTATCATTATGTGTTTGCTTGTTTATTCATGAATTACTGCAAGGAGAAATTAGGTGATGATCACTTTTGTCCGAAAAAACTGAAAGGCTAAGTTAAATTAACATTTCACCCAACAGACAACAGTAGAAGTTCCAGGCTTGAAACCTGGCATGAAACTGGAAGCTGTTGACAGAAACAACCCACCTTCCTTCTGTGTTGCCACGGTAATACAGCAAGTTGGACACAGGGTACGCATCCGGTATGATGGCTTTGGAAAGGATAGTGGCAATGACTGCTGGTGTAACTTCCAAGCGGAGGAGCTTCACCCGATAGGATGGTGTGCGCAGAATGGATACCCTTTACAGCCACCAAAAGGTACATTGTATGCTATGGTAGAAAACAAATGCTCAACTTACTTATTTTTGTGTCCCTCTTAAAGGGGCTGATTTGCATAAATGGTAGAGCTTTCCTTTGTTATAAAATTATCTTTTACAGATGTTAGATACACGTACATTGGCAGTTTTAGGGAGGGGGCCCGGTTGGGGGGGAGGGGCTCTCCCTTATCTTGCAAAAAAAAATAAGACCCAAGGGGCCAAAGATATACTTTGGTCTCTATCATTTTCACTCTGCGAGCCCCCCCCCTCCCCCCCCCTCCCCCCCCACCTCCTCTTCCCTCATTCATACCCCGCTCCACTCCTGGTGATGGTTGTAATACACTTGCCTATTCAGAGTTGGCTGTTACTGTATTTGTACAATAATTCCAGGGTCTCAAATTTCTCCCAGGCAGTAAACTTCCAAATAACCTGGAAGTGTGCTCTGCACAGACCTGCCAACTCTCACGATTTTGCTGTGAGTCTCACAATTTTTTATCTTTTTTCATAAGCTTACCGCAATATTGCATTACGCATTGGCATTTCTTATTCATGGGTTGGCTCTTAGGAGCCTTTGATTTACCTAGTTCCTAGGCCCCTTGCTAGTGCTAATCATTAACAGAACCTCGATTCCGTGCTTTGTTTAATCAGCTTGATCTGGGCAAAAACAATAAAATCTCACTCCTTTTTGTAGAATATCCAGATTTTTTTCATGGATCTCCAGATTTTTCTTTATCAGGGTTGGTAGGTCTGTGTACATGTGCCTAGATATTAGTGCAAAAGGCCTGCAATGTAACCCCATTAGTCCACAGCTTATTTGTTAGTTGAAATCACTGACATGTAGTAAGTTAACAGCAGCAATGAAGGTCAAGATTCCAGTCAAGACTGATTACATTTGACTTTATAGCTTGTGATAACCCAAAACTGCCAAGCCATAATTTTTGCCAAATGCTTGATTAAACATTTGCTAAGGAATTTCCATTTTAAAACAACTCATGTTTTATAAAATTGTCTCATCATGCTAGGCATAAACAGCACTCTTGAGGACTGGAGAACTTTCCTAACTCAGACACTAACAGGTGCACTTGCTGCACCTCATGACCTTTTCAGAAAGGTATGTCTACAAATGACGAGTGATTGTTTTTGTGTTTCCTGCACTTGCACATGTAAACATTTTGCTAAAACTGAAAGCTGTAACAAGTTGTAACAATGAAAGCTGTAACAGTGATGTAATTGGAAAGCAGATCAAATTCGGTAATAGGTCCATGATAACCGTCACGTCACCAAATGAAGAAAACACAACGAGAGAAAATGTTTCTTGGACCTAACGAGGGTAAACCTAATGAGGGAAAACCTGTTTTAAAACAGCTTTTCCCTCTTTAGGTTTTCACTCGTAAGGTCTAAGAAACATTTTCCCTCGTTGTGTTTTCTTCATTTGGTTACGTGACGGTTATCATGGACCTATTACTTCAAATTCTCTAAAGGTCAGTGGCACAAGACCTGAATCACTCTTAAAAGACCTTTCCATGCATACAGACTTAATCCTGCAAAAGTCATTACTTCAAACATTAAAACCTCTGAAGACATGAATTGATGAAAAATTGGCCGAAGATGATCAGTCAAGATAATAATAATAAAGGCTGCATGTAACAGCCGCGTGGGTTAAGAATATCATTGCTACCCACTATATTGCCTAGTAGAGTCAGGCTTCAACACAGACTGTAAGGGCCAGGACTAGACCTGGATAGACCCCAAAATTTCGAAAGAAGAAAGGTTGAATTTAACTTTATGTCCAAAAATGTAGTAGTGTGCAGTATATAAGATGACATATGCTCCAAAGAGGAGGCCAATTTTTCTTGTTGTGTTGTCCTAACATTATCATTTACAATCAGACTCAAGAGCACTTCCAGCCACGTGTTCATGGTTTTGAAATTGGCATGAAGTTGGAGGTTGTCCACCCCATGAAGCCATCAATCATCTGTCCTGCAACCGTCACCAAGAGTCTGGGCCCCTATTACTTTTCCATCACAACCGACTACCAAGAAGATGTCCCGTCAGTGACATTCTGTTGCCATAGTGACTCTCCAGGGATTTTTCCAGCGGGATGGTGTTCTAGGCATCAGGTGGAACTTGCTGTACCTGCAAGTAAGTAGAACTTACAAATACAACCTTAAACCCTTTCACTCCCAGAGTCAATTATGGAGACATGTAAAATTATTTAATTCTAACTTTCAAGTGTGGATGAAATCCTGTGGTGTGACCATTTAAATGAAATTGGGGATTTTTCTTGAATTTTAATTTTCGTCACTCTTGGAAGTGAAAGGGTGAACTCTCAAGACAGGGTGTACCCAACCTTTTTGCAAGGGGGGCGGGTCCATCTCATCCGAAATCAGTCACTCGAGACAGTTCAGGTACACAGGCATTCCAAATGCATGTGCATGTCATGTTCAGGAAGTGTCAAGTGTCCCCTGGGTACAGCCCTGCAAGAGTATAATAAAGAATGCAGAAAATGCTACAGTTTCTACAAATATCTCCACAGGAACAAGCTGTAATATAGCAATAAAGAAAATACAATAAATTTGTCTCAAAATAATTATTGGAGCCCAACATGAATCTAATCAAACTCATTGACATGTTAAAATTTTCTGGTGTTTTTAATTATTGATTTGCAAGTGTGATCAGAAAAACTTCTATAGTAGTGAACCATTTTTACAGCCAATTTAGTGTAACTGAGTAAAGTAAAGGAGAGGGGAAGTGCAGTTGGAGTTATAAATTTCTAGGAACTGGTCCTATATAATCAAATTTTTCATTTTGTCGCCAGAATGATGGACTTTAGTTAGTAAAATTTTATGTCATTTTGTGATATACAGTTGAACTCCTGTAAGCAGACACCCTCAGGAAACGAAAAAAGTGTCTGTAACTTGAGCTGGCGGCTTACAGGAATGATTCTTGGAAGAGGAGAATTCAAACAGGGTTTTGTTAAGGTGGCCATAGGTAGAGCTGTCTGCTTACAAGAGTGTCCACTCAGAGAGCTTTGACTGTATTATTCGGGGTGGAGGGGGACCTTTTAGGGGTCAACATTTTGTAGATTGGTTGCCGCTTAGGGTGCTAAAATCAAAACTGAGCAATGTTCGAATGATCGCAGTACCTTTCAGGATATTGATCTTTACGAATATGACAGAGTATGACGTGTGTTGTTTTAGAATATTATAATATTGGTACCTCTCAGGGGTAAAAATCCATTGAGCCATTCCAATCAAATTAATGAGATTTTGGTGCATTTAAGGGTGTTTTACAAAATTTTCCAACCAGCACCCCCATCATTTTTATATGTGACCCCCCCGCCTCCGAGTGTTAATAATTATGTAACATTTGGTACTGTGGTACTGAGAGAAGTAAGAGTGTTGTGACCAAAACAGGTGACACATCAACAAAGAAGGAGCTTAAGATTTAATATGACTGCACTTTTTTTTCAGACTACTCCAAAAAGACGTTCTCATGGGACAAATATCTAGCTCTTTGCCGTGCACCATTTGCACCAGCTCACTTGTTTAGGGTAAGTAAAAAAATGTCAGTTAACAGGTAAAATCTGCAGACAACTATTCTGATGCACATGGAACTGCCATCATAAATAAGTTATTCTTTTTTGAATTTTTGGTGGGAGTGTGCCTGCCTGCATGGGGGATGTACTTTAAAATTAAAACAATATTATTATCGTAATATCTTTACGAGGTAAAATTCATGGTTTAATACTGCTTTTAAATCACTGACAGAAAATATTTGCTACTTGAGATCCTGGAACCTTTATACTCTTTAACTCAAACGAGTGCCAAACATAAAAATTGTTATAAATTCTGAAATGTCATTTTGTGAAATATTGAAAAACAAATGGTATCATGCTGACTCCTGAAGAGGTTTCATTTGAATGGTCACCCCATAGGATTTCATCAACAGACTCAAAAGTTAGAACAAATGGTACCATGCAAAAGAACTGCTGAAGAGGTTTCATTTGAATGGTCACACCATAGGATTTTGTCCACAGACCCAAAAGTTAGAACTACACTACATGTCTCCATAATTGACTCTGGGACTGAAAGGGTTAAGCATTCCTTTCAAGATTTCAATATTTATTGTCTTTTGGGTTTATATTTCTTTTGCATCCCTGACCAAAAGGGAAAATCTTAATTCCATTTCAAAATAACAGGGAAAATATCATACTCTTTGGGCAGCAGAGAAGTTAGGGTACTGATTACTCCTTAAGCCTTTAAGCCCTCATAATGGCCAGCATCAAATTTCTCCTTCTACTGCTACAATGTAGTAATACATGCATGGAGACAAAATAGGATAAATTGTTTTTAAAAGGGTTAAATATATAAGTTGTGATATATGGCTGATTCTACAATCTAGCTCTGATAACATGTATAGTTTGATAATTTTCTACCCAGAAAATGAAGGCCCATAAATTCAAACCTGGCATGAAGCTTGAAGTAGTAGATTTGGAGCAGCCACAGATCATCCGTGTTGCCACCATAACAAACATCATGGGACGAATGTTGCAGCTCTTTTTTGACGGGCATCAACAGTTTCAGTTTGTGGATTTTGAGTCACCTGACATTTTCCCTATTGGTTGGTGTAAAAGAACTGGTCATTCCCTTCATTCACCATTTGGTCCAAGTAAGTTACATACATGTAGCTTGTACATTGTTTTGATGTGATTTACAGAGTGTTTCATAAGAATTTCCAAGCACCGAGAATTGGGTTACTTGAAAATTTAAATGAGTATTTAAAAAACCACCTTTGATCTAGGTGTTTGAATTCCTGATGAAACACTCTTATAATTCTCAAACAGATCGTAAAATACAGAGAAAGCGAAGGAATAAAATTGCCAAAATCGATGCCAATTAAGATCAGGTTTCCAAATCGGCGTCACATGGTTTTCTTTGTTCGAAGTTACATTTGTAATGAATTATTAAATAAATGAGTTTATAAAGTTAATGGGGGACCCCTATCCCATCCCTTTCAAACTGCTGAATCACTTCTGAAAGTAGTCATTACAAACAAAACAACATCAATTTGTACTGTTAGCATTTTGATTACTGATTGTGATGTTTTCAATTCTGTTTCAGTCCCATCAGATGCAGTAAGGTCAGTACTCCGTGCTGTATGGGTTTCCTTTTTGACTTTATAATATTTATGTCGAGGTGTTGGGATACCTGATGAAAAACTCTTTTGAGTGTTTGATATACACTGTAGCTTCTCAAATATATCATTAAATGTGGAGAAAATGAAGGAATAAAATCACCAAAATCTATGCCAATTAAGACCGGGTATCCAAACCTCCTTCATGGTACTGTAGTGATTTCCTTTGTGATCTTGTCATGAATTATTAATGAGTTTTAGAGCTTAATTTGAAAACTTATTAAAAATATTCTCAAAAGTGTATTAACTAAGAAATGGAAAATTAATAATAAATAAATAATTATAATAAATGATAAATATATGATAAATATATGATAGTTAATTATAGTTTGTTCTGTTATTGATAGCTTGACTGATGATGAAGAGACTTTAGATCTGCCATCATTTCTTGAGGTCATGGGACGACAGAACCAATCCCAACCAGGACAACCACCTGTGGGTAAGTTAGTGATTACATTTCATTTTCATTTCATTTCTCTCACCACTGTCATTGTTGTTATTCTTATTGAGTGCGCAGCTAAAAGCAGGTTTGATTGAGTGTCAAAAGTAGTGCGTGCTTTAACCCTTTAAGCCCTAAGAGTGATCAGCATCAAATTTCTCCTTGTAATATCAATGCCTTATCAATCAAAAAGGTCATGAGAATTAAGGACATGGTCACACAAGATGAATTCTCTTGATATCCAAACAATTTCTCCCCACTACTTCTATAGGAAATGTATAGGGACAAGAAATGAGAATTTGAATTTTGATATTAGGGCTTAAAGGGTTAAAAACATATCCATACTCCTCCCACAGAAGGTCATTGGAAATTCCAAGGTGGAGGGGGGGGAGAGAGGGAAGGGGGAGGGGGGAGGGGGAGGGAGGGGGAGGGGGTGTCTGTAAAGCCAAAATTTTCAAAGGAAAGTGGGCAGGGGAGATAACCAAAAATCCATCTGTGGGTTAATGGGTATTATGGATATTTTCTGGCACAACACAATTCCCAATAAATTATTGCTTTGGCTTTGCATTGCTATTGCTTTGTTATTTGTTAAAACAATGGGGCCACCTTCTCAAACAAATTATCAGAAAACAAATTTGCACATGTTGTGATTGGTTCACTGGATTGTTGTGTGTAATTGACCAGAGTAATTACTTTGGTTTTGGTTTTATAGCATTCATTTGACAACTGCTCCAAACTGCAGTATACATGTAGTCGATGCTGTGAATGTTATTGCATAACATTTTGTCCTGTTTGTCCTTTCTTAGGATTACCTCCAAAAAGGATTTCAGCATTAAGGTACTGTAGGGAGAGTTCCTATTTAACAAACATAACTTAAACCTTTGCTGATTGTTTTGTCCAAATGGTAAATAACCCCAAGACTCAAACCTGGAGTCATGGCAGGCAATACATTACTTGAATACTTGTACCAAATAACACTAATAAGATAAGAATTTATCTGCTTGTCTTTACTACTATGCAAATTATGGCCCTTGTGAAACAAGTGAATAAGCTTGTTTTAAGCTTTTAGGAGACACATTTCTAAATAATTGATTGATTGATTGATTGATAGGTTGACAGTAGACAGACTTTCCTTGGCTTCTTTTCAGACTTACAGAATCATCGCTCATCTGAATCATAGGTCCTCGGCATAGTTTTTCAGATCTCTTGTTGTTCGCTGTTCCGGAAGGCCCACTATTTTTTTAATTAATGGAATTTATTCTTGCAGCAAAATTGAAAAGGATGACAAGTCAGCTGGGGAAGAAAGCGACATCAGTGATGATGATACAGGTAAATGGAGGTTTCTGATTGGTTCAGTGATGATGATGCAGGTAAATGGAGGTTTCTGATTGGTTCAGTGATGATGATGCAGGTAAGTGGAGGTTTCTGATTGGTTCAGTGATGATGATGCAGGTAAATGGAGGTTTCTGATTGGTTCAGTGATGATGATGCAGGTAAGTGGAGGTTTCTGATTGGTTCAGTGATGATGATGCAGGTAAATTTAGGTTTCTGATTGGTTCAGTGATGATGATGATGATGATGCAGGTAAGTGGAGGTTTCTGATTGGTTCAGTGATGATGATGATGATGCAGGTAAGTGGAGGTTTCTGATTGGTTCAGTGATGATGATGCAGGTAAGTGGATGTTTCTGATTGGTTCAATGATGATGATACAGGTAAATGGAGGTTTCTGATTGTTTCAGTGATGATGATGCAGGTAAGTGGATGTTTCTGATTGGTTCAGTGATGATGATACAGGTAAGTGGAGGTTTCTGATTGGTTCAGGGAGTTAGATTAAACCTGCTGTTTTTTCAACCAATCAAGAATCAGGAGTACTGTAATTCCAAAATCCACCCTGCCATTGCCTATTGCATTTGACTTTGTGTGCAGGCACTACTTAGGTATGCAGTTGCTTAAAAGGTGGAGGAGAGAAGCAGGGACAGCATGTTTTAAAACTGTCTATTTTTGTCAGGTTCAGAACGTTTTTATCACAACAAGAACCAGATCTTCTTCAACAAAAGCTGTTGCTATGGGCCACTGTTGGACCCTGACAAGGTGTCACAGCTTCCGGAGGCCACCCCTCCTGGGAAAGTGAGCAGTGTCATACGCACGGGACTGGAGATGGTAGCTAAGGCTGCATTTGACCCAGAAAAGGTGATAGACCTCATGCAGGAGGGGTGTGGAGTGCGTGTAGTGGTTAAACACAAGGGAAAGATTCTGAAGAAGGTAAGGATGCACACAGACATACATTGTACGGAGACGGTTTGACAGATAGACACAGACTGACAAACAGACAGACAGATGGACAGACAAACAAACAGACAGATGGACAGACAGACAGACGGACAGACTGACTGACAGACAGACTGACTGACTGACTGACTGATCATGGCTGACTGATGGACAGACAGATGGTTGGTGGACAAAGAGACTGTCTGACCGTTGGAGAGGCAGACAGATACACAGACAAACAGATAGAATGATAGAAGAAAAGGTATAGTAATAGACTGCTGGAAAGACAGATGAGTGTTTGAACAGAAAGAAAGTCAGACCGACAGACACACTGAATGTGACTATAATACTATATGTCACATATATAGTAAGTCAAAATAACATATACGAAGATTAAGCCTTGTAACTTGTTCTTTGTTCAAAACCGAATAAACACTTAAGACAAATGTCTAAGCGGTCTTGTGTAGTGCTGTTGTTGCCCAAGTAGAAATCGACTTTGTTGAGAAATCTTATCTTTCATCAACAGGCGATCTCGCGTGTAGACTCGAGGCCGAAGTTGGAACGTTACCTGAAGAGGTTCTGCCGGCGACTCATCTGTTGCGAGTTTTTCTTGAGTTTGAAGCCTGTTCCTACACCATGTCCTGATCAGTGTCAGGCAGATGGTGAGTAACCTTCACTTATTAAGTGTCAAGCTATCGAGCAGTACTTTCCCATAGTGCTGTTTATTGTAAAACGCAGACTGCAGACCGGGGGTAAAATGCAGACTGCAGACTAGGGTTAGGGTTAGGGTTATTAATATTTTATTTTACCCTCAGTCTGTAAATGAAATCCTAAAGTGTGCCGACCATTCAAATGAAAGCTACTGAGCATTCCTTTCCTGTGGTGCTGTTTATTATGCTGTACAAGGTGGTTCTAACTTTTGAGTCTGTAAATGAAATCCTAAAGTGTGCCGACCATTCAAATGAAAGATACTGAGCAGCGCTTTCCTGTGGTACTGTTTATTATGCTGTATACAAGCTGGTTCTAACTTGTGAGTCTATATAAAATCCTATAAAGTGCGAAGAATCAAAAGAAAACTATCAAGTGAAACGCCATAAACATGCAGCCGCGCGTCACCGGCTCAGAAGAGCGGGAGAATGTGACGCCAAAATAGCTCAAACTACGCTCGAAACGTCAGCTTTTAAATCTCGAAATCTTCACGGTGGCCAATTTTAAACTTTATCAACTCATTTGATACAACCAAATTTTCGTGTTTCGAATCGTTGTTAGTTTATTTTCCTGCTGATTTTTTTGAAAATATACAATAGAATCTCGATAACTTCTACACTCAGTAATTCACCTCCGAGAACTCGTTAATTTTCGTTCACTCGAATAGTTCTTTGTGTCCCCTGACGGTTCGACTCGTCGAGATTTTTTGAACCAATTTTAAAGCTTGGAAAAAGGATATGACAGTAAAATAAAAACATTTTTGACAGTCAGTCGAAACGCTCTCTAAAAGTACCAAATAATCACGTTAAGTTAACAGTCTGTCGCAGACTTTTTTATTTTTAATGAATCACTGAACATTGAATTTGAGGTTTGTAGCATTGAGAACTCAAACTGAGTCCTTTTGTTACACAGGAAAATTAAAACAATTGTATCAAATGTTAAAAACACTACTGCGCGAACCCAATCACAACAGTTCTATCAATAAAATATTTTGCCAAATATCCTGACTGGGAATCAATTCAAACTGGAAGAAAAACAGGAACCGCGCCGTTCTGTTACCGTTTGCCTGCATTTTTTTTTTTTTTGGAGATTTTAGGTTTTTTTTAACCTTTTTAATCTAACAGTTATTTTTAGTGTTGCATCACCAATCCCGTGTATTTTCATTTTATTTAACAGTTCTAAAAAAGTTTCGATACTTCCAGTCGCAATCAATTTAATATTTTCATTTTGTTTTCTTTGGCTTTTTTTTTTTGTGCACACCTAAAAGTATGAAACAAAAATTCTGTGTTTGGGCTAATCATGTATCGTTTTGTTTGATACTGGATAGGTTTTACAAGGACAATGTAAATTTGAATGTAAAAAAGGAAATTTCGAATAAGAAAAAAATTAAAAAGTCTTCCACCAGGTACCAGTTCAACTCGTGAAAGGAATTGCCGTGAATAATTAATAAAGCAGCTGTGATGATATCATTAACCTTGAGTTTAGCTAGATCTATCGGCGTCTAATTCGAAGAACAAATTAGATTACCATCAAAAAATACTGCAGAGTCGTTGAGAGGAAAAGCTTTTGAATATTCCTTATGTCTTGGGAACGATGCAACAACGGGCCTTAGTACGTGTTATTTCAAATCTTTTTGTCTGTGTCTTTACATTAACGATTAGATGGACGTGCTTTGAACTCCTTGACTTTAAAACTGATTTATTTTGTATTTTAGATCAAGGAAACTTACAAGGTCCCAAGGGGCTTAAAGCCAAGCGATCTCGCGAGTACTTTGAAGTCAAACATCTCGGAGTTGAGAAAAAGAAACGGGGCCGGAAACGAAAGTCGGAGTACATACTTCCGGTTGATCCTAACAGTGTTGTTACCAGGCCCCTGGTGGAGAACGGTATACCCATTGTAGGGGCGTCCTTTAGCGTGGTTCAGGGGCAGACGGGCTTATCCACGACAGCCACCATTGCGCCTGTACAGAATGGTTCTGTTGTCACTCAAACCCTAGGGCCTTCCGTAGTAACTCCGCAGGGAGTTACCCCTGGGGTTTCAGTGGCGCCTGTCACTGCAGGAACCCCGGGATTCCAGGCCCCCGGCAATGTAACTGTGTCCCGTCCAACTAACGCAGTAAAAGGTATCCCAGTGCTGGCCCCTCAAGGGAAAGTTCCCATGGCACATCCCCAGCGTGTCACGGTACCGATCTTACCTGGAGGAAAACCAGTCATGAAAGAGGTGAATTATTTCCGTGATTATTTTCTGTTGTTCTTGATTTTGTTTGTCGTTTCTTTGACCAATTGATAGTCATGTGACTTAACATCAGTACGTGGATGTTTCGGGTCGTTGTCGCAGATCTCATTTTATGTCTTAAAACTTAGTTCAACCCTGGGCCCGGTTGTTCGAAATCCGGTTAACGCTAACCCAGGATTAGAACTTAACTGAGGATTTCATTTCTCCCGTTAGAAATATTTACGAAAGCTAATTTTAAGCGAAATTCGAAACAAGTGAAAGTCGAACCTTAAGGGCAAAAATACTTTGAAAAAAAAAAAAACTCCATTGATTAATTATTTAAGTGGAATCAAAATTTACGCTTATCCTGGGTTAACTTAATTGTGCTTTGAACAACCCAGTCTAGAAATCCAGTCTACAAAAGTTAGTGTGGTGGGAAAATTGTAAGGGAAACGACATGAAACGATACGAAATACTGGGGAGTAACTCCGGTATATACTTCATGGTAGTTTTAATTTATGCACGTCAAAGAATCCGGTTACTTAGGGCTAAAAACTCATTTTAAAATGGTTAGCTTTTTTTACTGTTATGGATATTACTGCCCATAACAGTAAATAAAAGCTAACCATTTTAAAATGAGTTTTTAGGATCCCTATATGATAGGATCCCTATATGGTGTGTTACAATGAAGTATATACCGTAACTCCGAGATGAACTCGCATCGTATCAAAGAGGATTGGGGAAAATAGTCTTGGAAAACAGCGCAGCCTGATGAAACACTAGTTCTAGTTTCGGACAGAGACAGTTGCTTTTTAACCTTGCCAAGAGAAAAACACCAAATTTTGTACTGAAATACATCCTGCGTGGCAGGCGTAAACGTGGAAGGAGAGGGGGCGCCAAGAAGGGAAGGAACGCCTGCAAAAAGAACCGGGCTATTCCCATTACGCCCACTGATTTCCTGGTAATCCAATTATGTCAGCTGTCTATACGTTCACCAATCAGAAGCTGGCTTGCGCTTTTAAGGTGATGTTACACGGGACGATTCGCAACGACAATTTTTAGCGCAACATGGCTGCACGGACGATTTTCTTCGCAATTCTTTCGTTGGATATTTTTTATTCAGCTTCAAGAAGCTTGCAACGCAAAAACACGAATTTTGCTCAAGTTGTTTCGTGTAACATACCTGTTGTTAATTTTGTTGCGCTAAAAATCGTCGTCACCTTTACGTATGGCTGACTTCACACGAGAATTTACTGTTTACCACCCATCGCGAATTAGCCAATCGGAATTTTGCGGCCACCAGCGTCCGCAGAAACAAACAAAAGGGGTTTTTATTGCAGGCGTCCTTTCCCTCTCTCCCCAGTTCTCCTCTCCCCGACCCTTGCTACGCAGGTTAACCTGAATACAAACAATACCTGTTGCTGGAAAGCAAGAGTCACATTACACTACTGAGGTTTGACTGTGATAATGAAGAGTTAATTCTACAATGTTATGTTGCTGGAAAGCAAAACGTCAGTGCGTTGTCGTGGCCTTTCAATACGACGGTTTAAGTCAACATCGTGTAAATTTATAAATATATATATATATATATATATATATATATATATATATATATATATATATATATATATATATATATATATATATGCTTTTAATGCATTTTTGGCTGAATATTGTACGGTTCGGCCGCGAAATCTTCTTCTGTAAGTTCCATATTGACATCTTCGACAACACAATGACGTCATAAATTACCATAAAGAAAACATGGCGACGCGCGGGAAATTTAAACTGAAAAAAGAACACTTCGTAATCAGTAACCAGATGTGGAGATACCGACTTAAAACCCCAGCCTGAGTTAAATATAACCATTGCGAATACTTTGGATCTAAAAACTGTTTTTCAGCTGTGGTTCCCTTTAATTCTACAATGTCATGTTGCTGTTTCAGGGAGTTCAGCCACATAATCCAAGCAGTACACCTAACGTTACATTGACGGACGGTTCCAGTCGCATCGTGACCAATGTTTCCAGCCAGAGGTTTGCTACAAGTGCCACCAGTTCAGGGACTACCATCACATTCGGCCGGGCCCCACCTAACGTCACAATATCAAACTGTGTTCCACCACCCCTCACCAAGATCGCTACCGAGGGCAGCAGCAGCTGTCACGTGACTACCGCGACTAACGTGACGTTGGAACAGCATAATCAGCTTGCGATTCACGCTGTGTCCGCGGTGCAGACGGCCAGCAGTGTTTCAGTGCCGCCTCCTTTCTCTTCCGGTTCCGTTCACGCGCCTCCTGTTTCAAGGCCTTCATTTAGCGCAACCACCGCTGGACAAATGCCCGTAGGGACTGGATACAGGTCCGGAAATAGTCCCCCGGTGTTTCCTCGTCAAGTGTTAAGTGCGAATCCTGGGGGAGTTATTCGCCATCCCGGAGTTCATCCGAACCCCTCGGGGGCTCCCTCCGCAATTCAAGTCAAACCAAGCAGTGGTACCCCTCCTCTCCCTCCTCCGTTAGTTCCCAATACTCGTGTAAACCCCCAGGTAATACGGCCGCAGGGAATGTACGTTCCTCCTCAATGTAGCAGCAACTCCATTTCACAGCCTCGTCCAGGGTTACATTCCCTTCCACCTTCGTACAGCACCATAGCAGCTAGGAGCGGAACTGCCCCTCCCCCTCTAAGTAGCTCCTCAGGGGTCCCTACTGCAACCTCTCAAGCTGGCATGGGGACAAGAGGAGTAGGACAGCCTGGTGCCGCTTCCATTTCACAAAGGCCCATTATGCCTAACTATCACGGAATTCCGCGTTCGATGAACCCTCCACGGAACGCCCCTCCGACAATGAGGTTCTCAAGTGTCAGGTCCCCTCTGGGGAGTGGATTTGCTCGGCATCCTCCGCCGATGCGTCCTCAGGGGAGTCCTGCTAGGGTACAACAACAGGTAAGTTAGAACCAAGGATTGAGTCAAGGTTTTGCTCCAAAAGGATAAAATGGACAATTTTATTGAAGATCACATGTGGTTACATTTGATTTTTGACGGAATCAGTCTGTTTTGTGTTGAAGAGAGAATAGAGGACTAAAGTGATGACGTCACTAGGGCTGCAACGATACATTTTCTCATGATACGATACATATCTCGATACAAGTGCCACGATATGATACACGATACGATACATCATTACATACATTTTTTCCACCAACACAGGAAGACATTTTGCGACGAACCGCATGTTTTTCCCGTGGGCATGCAAGACTGTGTCAGCTGACAACTAATGAAAAATATGTGTCGGTAGCATGCGAAGCTATACGAAGCAAGGATGGAACTTTCTTGTCCCTTTGTTTAATAAATAGCTATAAAAAGGCTTGGACTTGGGTAAGGAGTCATTTAAGACAGTAATTTCTGAATGTTGATGAAGAATCATAATATCATAATATCACGATATGTTGTTCAAATATCGATATTCGTATCGTGACAAAAAATATCGCGGTTCACCGTTGGGATTTGATTACATATTCGGAAAGGGCATGACGAAAAACGCCCGCTTGCCAAAAATCAGCATCCCAGTGAAATTTGGGGGTGAGATATTGGCCCTTTTATGCTCCGATGACTCCATACAAACCCTTCTAATTTTGCTTGGTTCATCACATAATTTCCCAAATTTAAGTTTTTGTGACGTCAAACTTTAGGACTCTATACCTGTCGAAGACTGTCGTTATCTTTGAGACAAAAGAGAACATAATAATCTTATTTACGCTTATATTCCACAAAACGAGATGACGAGAAAACAAATGAAACAATTACAAATACCGTAAATTCCGACAATAAATCCCGGTAGGGTAATACTAATAGGCCCCTGCCCCCGGGGCAATAATTGTTTTCGGAAGGGGTTTAAATGTTTGCGAGTTTATTTTCGAAACTTTCTGGTATTTAGGAGGCTCGTACCCATTTCTCAAGTCCACACCCTTTCAATTTTAATGGGCCATATCTTTAGTTGTAGCGCATAAAAAGACAAGCCACTTTGCATGCAAACATACAATACATTGAATAGCCTGCGGACAGGCTTCCAGTCAGACAGTCTGTACAGTACTGATAAAGACAACGTCGGAAACGTTCAAACAATGGCCATGAGGGAACCAATGTAAACAAATCCTACACCCCCATAAAATTGTGTGTTTGCATGCAAAGTGGCTTGTCTTTTTATGCGCTACAACAAAAGATATGGCCCATTAAAATTGAAAGGGTGTGGACTTGAGAAATGGATGCAAGCCTCCTTAAGTAAAACGGGTAACTTTCGATTGTTATTGTAATTGTTCATTATTTCCTTTTTTCAGAGCTTCAAATTACGCTTCCCCATACCTACTGTGTCGAGAACAGTACAGCAGAGAAATGTTGGATCTAATCCGCCCGTAACATTCGTGGACTCCACATTAGTGCCTAAATCTCATATCGCGCTAACACCGATACAGCCCAAGACTTCCATCGAACATCTACAAGCCCTGACAAATGCCACTAACCAAGACATGAAAATCAACGAGGAGCCCAAGATAAAGAAAGAGGAAACGAAGGTGACCGAGGGAGAGGGAGAAGATGAAAACGAAGGAAAGTCTGAATCACCTCCGAAGAGGAATCTGTGGTGGCTAAAAAAGCGGCGGAGAAAGCGCACGCGACTGACGTACATTAAAACGAAATATCGTCGAAAGGATGACGACGGCGCGCCGAGTACTTCCGAAGTAACACCGATGGAGATGGAGATGGAGGAAGATCCCGAACTTGACGTTGACGATGGTCTTGCGCAGTCGTCCTTGGGGGAAAGGCCGAAACGAGGCCGACCACCGAAGGGCGTCGGATTCCGATTCAAAGCCGAGAGCTTTTCGAACAGTGATCCCGACTGGGATGAGACAGAAGAAAGAAGGCGAGTGAAACCTGTGGTGAAGAAAAGAAAGGGACGAGTAAAGAAAGGTATTCAGTTGTTTTTAACTTTGCTTTTCATTGTTTGGAGGTTAGTCATTACATGCAGTGCAAAACTACCTAAATGAGCTAAAGCCCAGTTCAAACGTCGAACCTAATGCAAATGAGAAAAATCTATTGTTCTTGCTAATTTGCATTAGGTTCGGCACATATGAAGTTCGACGTTTGAACTGGGCCTAAAGCGCTGCACCTAAACACAAATGTTTACACATGCAGCAATTCGAGATGCCCTGCAAAAAATTATAACTCACAGTATTCAAGAGAAATGGGTTTCTGTTTGAGAACTGAGCGAGAAGGTCGATATAGCAGCCAGTATAATGATTTTCATGTAGTCGCGAACGGTCGCATAATTACTGGATATTGCTGACATCATTTGCGATCAGATGGAATTCCTGTTTCCATGTGATCATTGGAAACTAGGCTTTACTGACAACACAAAAGTGTCCAAGGAATACGGATTTATGTTCGAGTTAGCGAGAGGTTCAAGATAATTTGAGTTAGCCGATGGTAAATTTCAGTCGTCCAATAAACAAGCACATGGGTTTCTGGTGAGGGATAATGTATTCGGGCACTTGTGTTGATTCAGTAATGTTTGTTATATTCGAGTGGATTTTGGTACCAGAGTGGACTGATTACAGCACAAATCGTTAGTTAACACTGTTAACAGTACTTGATTGTAAACTGTTCTTTACTTTTGTCACCAGATTCTTCCGAAGTGACGTCACCGAAACTGAAGTCTCCAGGCCTCGACGGACCATCACAAATCCCTGGCCTCTCAGGTGCTATAGTGCGGGAGGCTGGAACCGGCTCCTCGTCGCCTATGGTTCGCTCTCCCCCAGTGTCTCCGCGGTCTATGCAGCGTGCGCATGTTCATCACGGTACAGGCATGCCAGGCGATAAACGTATGACGTCACCCAAGGGCTCCATGTCTAAAATGATGCGCATGAGCAGTGGATCAGACACCAGAGGTATAGTACTAACAAAATAACTTCTCTTACCAACTCACACCAGTAATAACGTGTAGTTAGCACCTAGGGCTACGAACAAGGAAAGTGAGTATCTTCAAACTAGCTTTTTAAATGTGATACCCTTTGAGGCAAAACTGCTTGGGTTTGGCTCAGGATTATTTCTTTGTGACTTTCGATTTGGATTATTGTGTTGTTGAGTTTTTGCCATTCACAGCTTTGTGGTAATATTGTCCAAAATACCGAATACCACAAGGCACAATCTGCCGCAATGAATAGCTCCCCAAGAAATACAATTGTGTTAGAAAATACTGGTCAGTTTTCACAGGTGCTTTTCGTTTGAACAAAGCGTTACCTGTAAAAGTCGTTTTGCCGACCTTATTTACTGTGGCTGTCACATGACTTATTCCCTGGATGAATTTAACTTCGCATATTCATTGTTACAGTGTATTAAAATATTTGTTGTTTTTCTAGGTCACCACTCTCTTTCTGCATCACGATACTCGCCTTATTCCTCCACCCCCTCGCCACACGCACTCCACTCCCCCTCGGGGCATCGCTCCATGCGCCCAAAGCCATCCTCTGTTGACGTTGGCACCAACACGTCACTTCCGGGCTGCGTGAATGGTCGGTCACCTGATCTTCCCGCCAACCCTGTCACGTGGTCAGTGGAGCAGGTGGTCAGATACGTACGTTCAACGGACTGCATAAATTATGCTAATATATTCTTTGATCAGGTAACTTTACAAAGCTTTCGTTTTATGGCATTTTATAAGATGTTTCCTTCTTTTATTGTAGTATCCAGTACCCCTACATATATTCGTTATTATAATTCAACACATTAATACACTGCCCAAATATGGTAAAAAAGTTATCGATATACGCTATGTCCACATGACGTATATCCAACGATGGAGGTAAGTTTCGCATTTTGTCAAGAGAATGCAAAAATGACGGACCGGCCTCGATATTTTTTCTTCAAACTGTACTTTGTTATCAATGTGTTGAATTATAAAACTATTATAGAGCTCAAGCTTGCGTGATATCGCCTAATTCTTAGCCGACGAGGCCGATATCACGCGCGCTTTCGCGCTATAATAGTTAAATGTGAGTATTGCGTTAACGACCTACAATAACCCTTTCAAGTAACAGATATTTTAATGGTTCTTTGACAGGAGATTGACGGAAAAGCGCTGATGCTGTTATCGCGTGATTCCCTCATGCAGTTCACCCGAATGAAACTGGGACCGACTTTGAAGATGTGCAGCTACATAGCTCAACTGAAACTTCGCGCGCGTTGACATCCGTGTCAGAAACTTCGTGCGCGTTTACCGACATGTGGAACAATGGCTGAATTATGTCGTGGACTGTGATGTCTTCAATTATGGAAATAAGATTTTATACACACAGAACATATTTTCTAGATAGTACGGCCTATGTGTGGATCTAAACAAAGAGAGTGAACATAACATGAATTGACTAGCTTTTTATTGTGATTCCATATATGACGAAAACTGATCGAGTGCTGACTCGTCCTTCGGTAACACTGTGCTGATCGTAGAGAAGGAAAATTGCACACCTTAAACCGAATTCATCTGCACGTTATTACATCTACTGGGGTAGATGCTTCAAAAGCATCCTGGTTTATACTTTGAGTGAAGGGGTTATTTCCTGTGGGGCAGTGAAACTCGGAAATTTGGTTTTATCAACTAAACTGATAAGTTAAATTGGTCACCGGTAAAAGGGCCAAAAGCTGACGTTTGGAGCGCTAGCGGTGGCTCGTTTCACTTATCAACTCACTTGATAAAACCAAATTGTCGTGGTTTATACTTTGTTTATCCAGGATTATAGAGCAGTTTTCAATTGAGTGTCGAAAGTAATTACACAATTGCTTTGGTTTTTCATTGCTACGCTCTGTGATTGGCTAAAACATCTCGCGCCACCTTCTCGACCAATCAGAAGTGAAACCAAAACCAATCGTGACTTGCTCGCACGCGTTTTCCCGCGCTTGGCGCCGGCGACATGTATTTGCTTCGAGCTCTGATTGGTTCATTGGATTGTTTACGACTGCTGTGATTGGTCAGAGTAATTAATTTGGCTTTGGTTTTACGACACTTAAATGAAAACTGCTCTTATAATAATGATCGTAGGATTATATAAGTAAGTACTTCACTTCTTGATAGCCGAGTTGCCTTTCTTCTGGGGAACGTGCAAAAGCATGAGAAAAACACATTCACGGCGCCCTTATTTCTCCATCTTCCTCATGAAACGTCTGAGTAGACGAGACGAAATAACGGCTGCATTGGGCCCGTATAAATTACTATCCAGTGGATAGGCATTAGCAAAGCCAATAGGCCATTTCCGAGTTGCTTTTTGTCTCGTTATCAAAGCGAGGCTTGGTGCACAACCTTTCATATGAAAATTAGTTTTCATTCACATGTAAATAAAACTAATTTTCACATGAAAGGTTGTGCACTAAGCCTCATTCTGATAACGAGACAAAAAGCAACTCGGAAATGGCCTATTGTGATATCCACTGGATAGTGATTAATCCGGTGGATAGCACTATCCACTTTTTGAACAACTAGGGCCTGGAGACTAATCAGAAGTTGAAGTATTAACGACATTTTGCATGGCATTAACCTATCGGTGTGGAACATTTATCGTCGCGTTTGTTTTTTAAGCTCTCTACCTATTCTACTCTAACCGATTTTCAACGTTGCTGTTTGTGCATGTATTGGACAATTTACTGTACTGAGGATTGCTAGTTTTCCTTCAGTTCATGTTTTGTTTGGTTAAGCTTGAACTATTCGTCACAAGTGATAAATCTAGGTAGCCCCCCTAAGTAGTTAATTCAAATATACGAATATTGAAAAGACAAGGAAATTTATTGAGGCGTCCTGGGCGCTAACTGTACGTTCATTCATACGTTAGATAACATTTTGATATTTTGCAAACATTAAAGAGTATTGTATTGTAAATAATTGTGATTTTTTGGTGCCTTTTTAGACCGGTTTTCAATTGAGGGTCCAAAGAAATTTTGCTGTTGCTTTGGTTTTGCGTTGCTACGCCTTGTAATTGGCTAACAAATCTCGCGCCACTTTCTCAACCAGTCAGAAGAAAAAAAACAAAACCTGTTGTGACTTGCTCGCACGCATTTTCCCGCGCTTGGCGACGGCTACATGTATTTTCCTCGAGCTCTGATTGGTTCATTGGATTGTCTGTGTCTGTTGTGATTGGCCAGAGTGATTACTTTGGTTTTGGTTTTACGACACTTAAAGTAAAAACCGCTATAATTAAGTAATTACGAATTACATGTAAAAGTTAAAAAGATGCAAAAAATAGTGGATAGTGCGTCGGGGTGACTTACGTGGATGGTCGTTTAGCGAGGTCACGAGGCTAGGAATGGAACAGTCAACTATTACGGTCGTAGTGTTCAGTGTCGGAAACCGACGAAATGACGGATCAGAAGACAGTGCGTCTGGTTGGGAGGGGGGGGGGGGGGGGGGTCGGCGTGGGAGAGAACTCCGTGAACTTCGTAATTTCCCATTGATTTCCGAGATTACGAGGCCAAAATGGTGAGGTGAACACCTAATACGGCCGTACAGTGGTTTAGAAAATCGACGGAATGACCGAACACACCCCCAAAAAACTAGTTAGTAAGTCGGGGAGTTGGACAGTGGAACACTGACCATTCCCTTGTACCTTAAGGGTAAGGGTGGATGTGGCCCGGGGTAAAAATGAAACAAAAGAAACGGCAAACTGATCCTTTGCAAAACCAAAATATTGGGCACTATTATATTCCACTTTTATTTTATTTTATTTCCTTCTGCTTCTGTTTCTTTTTTTCTGCCGTAAGGATCAGTTTGCCGTTTCTTTTGTTTCACTTCAAGTATTAATACTGATCTAGGTCTGGAAACCCAGATCCGGCTTTTCTCAACGGTTTGTTGCAGTGATCGTGCATTCTATGTTTCTTTTTATACGGGGTTAAAATGTTGGCCAAAGAACAGAGCTGCGTGATTAAAGAAATAATTAAATTAAAGAAATTCTGAAAAATGTGATGGAGGCATCCGCGGGGCCTCATGACGTACAACCCATCTTTTTCAATAAAACGTCTCGTTTTTGAGCCGACAGTGCGTGGAAATTTGTCCAGCAGTTTCAATTTCATATCCAAGATGGCGGACGGTAAGTAGTTTACTTTTGAAAAAAAAATGTTGTCTCATTTCTGATAACAGAGAGTCTTAAAAAATGCAACCAATTTTACTAAAAATAAAACGATGGAATATTTATGTTTTCTTATTGGAAAGGCTCTAGCTACATGATCGTACACAGTTTTGCGTAAGAGAACGCATGACGATCGCAAGTTCCTGTTTACCTGTGTTGAACCAGAAGTCTTGTGAAGATTTGTTTTCAGGCATTGTAAAACCGCACAGCTGAAGTTTCATCTCATATAAAACACTTAATTCCCGGTACAGTATAGCTAGAATGACTTTGATTTGTTTGTTAGTTTCAGGTCAGTCAGAGCAATCTTTAGAAGAAGTGTTAAAATCTATCAAACACGTGATTTTGGTTCTGTCTGGAAAAGGAGGAGTTGGGAAAAGTACAGTTACTACCCAGATTGCGTGGACGCTGTACAACAAAGGGAAAAAGGTAAGATGACAACTTGTTGTCTTTTTAAAAGTGGATATATTTTTTCCTGGTAATCGAGTGCTAACAGCAGTGCCATAATATTTCAAATTAAAATGAAACTTGTAAATATCCGCATGAAGAGCACCCCCCCCCCCCCGGGGGGGATACTCAATAAAGTTTTGTACGGGGATGCTCCGCCCCAAGGTCCAAACCCTTACCCTTTCATATACAGTTTTCATTGAAAATGGTACCCCTTTTATATCATAAAGTAGCATTATAAATGCACCTTTTTAGGCTAGCTTTTAATAATTAATTTTTTTATTAACTACCTTTCATTTTATTCAATAGTAGTGTATTGATGGTTTTTAAATTTAAAAATTTGTAATTTGTTAAGTTTTATCTTGTAACTTTTATCTTGTAAATTTTTATTTTGTCAATATAGAGTTTTAGTTAGTAATGTGCATGTGAACATAATATTCAAATGTAACATGCGCAATATAAATCAGGCCCATAGCAAGCCATAAATTAGTGAGGGGGCCCGAGCGAGTGGTGCAGGGATCCCAACCCCCCCCCCCCACCCCTCCCGCTAACCACCCACCGCCGTTTCATAATGTTTGGACTCGAGACCAAGGACACCTTTCCTGCAATATTATTGGCAGTAAATTTGCCAAAGACCTATGATAGAGTCTGTCCTGTCCTTGTGCACATGAAGTAGCATCAAATGGTTAATTAAGTCTGGAATCGCCAGTTGTTGATCGTAAATAAGTTTTGACTCGCTTCAAAGCAAAACATGATCTTCCACTGACGGCATTTGTTGCCGGCAGAAGCAACCTTCCCAGCGTTCAAACTTCACTTAAAAGTAATTTGCGGGAGCCATCGAGAGATCGGAAGAAGGTAACAACATCATTAACATCAAAATGAGACCTGTCAAATCCCATAGACTCTGCAGTTGTGGGTAAGAGACGTAGCTGCGCTTCTAACTTGAAATGATCCAAATCTTCACCATACGTGTTGACCACTTGAGTGAACTCTTCATCCCATGCTTCACCAGCAAACGACTTCAAAAGGAACTCCTGGACGTTCTGGTTGATCTTGAAATCTGCTTGGTCAAGCGTGAAGAGATGCAATCAGTTGTATTATCTATCGCAGCAAAATAGATTTGTTTGTGATGATCTTTGGGGGTTTGGGGAAAGTAATGTGTATTCTGCTCTCCAATCTCTTGCCGCACTAGAGCTTTGCACTTCCTGGGTAGCTTCGGGTCTTCAATGTCCTGAACTTCAGCCTGAGTGGTTTTGCTGCAAAATTCGAGTCCAAAACAGATCAATACTTGAAATATATATCAATACTTGAAATATAGATCAGATCTATATTTCGATAAAGTTTCCATCACATCCTGGGCAAGTCTGTTCCCTTGAGCTGCTGAAGTGGATGAATCCTCCAAAGCGCGACTCAGATTGTCAGTTTGTTTCAGAAGTCGCTCCCCTAAAGAACAGCTAAAGTAAAAACTTAAAACTGTCATCATACTTTGAACACCTTGAATTCTCGCTTTCATTTCCGTATCTTTTGATACAGTTAGCGACCAGTCCCAAATTAAAGTTTCATGAGTTCGGAATGATTATTAATCACCGAGGCTAAAGCTTTCCCATGTACAGTCTATCTTGTTGGGCAAAATGCATGCACACTTCGTGATTCGTTCTTTGTTTCGGCTCTGATTTTGTCTAACTTTGTATTTCGTTGTGGTGGCTTTTTAACCAGTTTCCCAATTTCTCGGACCGTGTTGCAGGTGCAGTATCAAATCTTTCCACTGCTTCCAAATGTGAATGTGACATTTCGTGCTTTTGAAATTCTCTCTTCTTATCAGTTGCATTTTTCCAGTTGCTAAAGCCATCCAATGTAAATGTTGGATCAGCATTTGCGGAGGTCATCATGTTGTGTTGAAGTGCTTTTAAGCAGATATGACAAATCTGCGTCTCTTCCCTGGTCGTAGTGTAACCACTTGAATTGCCCAAACCACACGGGTTGAAATGACCTCTTCTTTGGATCATTACCGAAGGTCTTGGTGGAGAATTTATTTGTTTGGTTTGGCAGTTGAGTCACTGTTACAGGTGCTTCATCTGGAACAGTCACTGGGTTGACTTCTTTCGACAGTCACAGGTTCGTTTATCGCAGTAAGTGTAGTAAGTGTAGTAACTGAAGTAGCTGTATTAACTGTAGTAGCTGTAGTAAGTGTAGTAAGTGTAGCAACTGCAGTAAGTGTAGTAAGTGTAGTATCTATAGTAAGTGTAGTAGCTGTAGTAGGTGTAGTAACTGTAGTAAGTGTAGTATCTGCAGTAAGTATAGGAGCTGTAGTAAGTGTAGTAACTGTAGTAAATATAGTAAGTGTAGTAACTGTAGAAAGTGTAGTAGCTGTAGTAAGTTAAGTGTTCGATCCGTTTTGTTTGTTTCGGGTTTTCCAAGAAGAACATTGGTTGCAGTAAATAGTTTCCAGAATTTCTGGGGGGGCCCTGGCCCCCCGGGCCCCTCCCCCTGCTACGGGCCTGTAAATTGATTTTTTTATTATTATTACATATAGCCTTTACGTGCATCTGTTTAATATATTTTGAAAGGTGCTTTTTATAATTCTAAAATGGCAGTTTTTCCTACCATTTTTTTATACTTCAACTCGTGTTTTCCCTACCCTTTCCTATACTTTGTGAAATCCCTACCCTTTCATATACCTCGACCAGCCTCAAAAAGTACCCCTTACAGGCAGAGCATCCCTGTATAGCCCATAATAGGGAGTACCCCCTCCCCCCGGGGTGAAGAGGGTCTTTTTTGGTGATGGGGGCACAATTACGTTTCACCAGTCACCCCTCTCCAGCGTTGGAAATAATTCTTCTAGCTTAACAGGAGACATCCTTCTAGACTTTAACATTGATCAGACACTTTACAAAGTTGGTCAGACATCTTGGACTTTTTAGCCAAGACTTAAAAAAAAAGGATTTGCAATGCATTATAGGGCAATTTCAAATCATGTAATCATGGGAGGTGGGCTGGGGGGTTGGGGGTGTGGGTAGTGTGGAAAAAGAGAGGTGTCTACAAAATGAATAGAGATGTCTCCAGATCTTAGTTTTGGGCATCCCCCCGAAAAAGGATGTGCACAGCTGGCCTATACGCCCAGTGCTCAAGGCCTTCTAATAATAATAATACATGCTAGATACTAAAATACAAGATACAGATCATTTTATAAAGCACAACTTAAGGCAAATGCATTTAAATGTTTTCGTTTGGTTTGATCTTCCAGGTTGGAATTTTGGATGTTGATTTATGTGGACCAAGCATTCCAAGAATGATGAATGTTGAAGACAAAGATGTGCATCAATGTTCTGCTGGGTGGGTGGCAAATCAAACAAGATTTAAAATACTGATATTGCAATTTTCTGAAAATAACATTTACCATTATTATATTTAATTTGTACTTTATTTCAGTTGGGTTCCAGTTTATACAGACAAGGATCAGCGACTGGCAGTCATGTCAATAGGATTCTTATTAAATAGTCGAGATGATTGTGTGGTGTGGAGAGGGCCAAAGAAAAATGGTATTATTTTACATCTTTTAAACCTTGTATTTGTCCTTTATCTACTATCATAGGAATTCTACATGTAGGGATAACAAAAAGCTTATCAGCTGTAACTGTGACCAATGCATCTCGCATTTGATTTTCAGCCTCGATGTAATATGGGATGAGTTTGTTGTTGGTTGACAGACTCACCTCACTCCAAGGGTTTTGCTGTCTAATTTCTTTCTTCTCAAAAAACTATCAAGTTAGAAATAGATATAAACAGAGAAACCTATGTGAAAATCACCTGTGAATAAAGCTGCTTTCCTCTCTTGATATCACATTGTTTTTTATTAAATTGTATACATATTTCATCCAGTTCTCAAAATATTGTTTATGGTCTAGCGATGATCAAGCAGTTTCTATCAGATGTTTGTTGGGGTGAACTGGATTACCTTATTATCGACACACCTCCAGGTAAGGAATCAGGAAAAGTTAAATGCTTAATGGTTTTCATTGGAATGGTCACACTTAAGAATTTTATCCTAGCTTGTGCTTTGTCAACATACTAAATAGCACCACAGGAAAATACTGCTCAATAGCTTTCATTTGAATAGTCACACTTTAGGATTTCATCCACAGACTCAGAAGTTAGAACCACCTTGTACAGCATAATAAACAGTACCACAGGAAAGTACTGCTCAGTAGCTTTCATTTGAATGGTCACACTTTAGGATTTTACCCACAGACTCAAACGTTAAAACCACCCTATACAGCATAATAAACAGTACCACAGGAAAGTACTGCTCAATAGCTTTCATTTAAATGGTCACGCTTTAGGATTTTATTCACACTCAATAGTTAGAACCACTTTGAACAGCATAATAAACAGCATCACAACTCAAAAGTCAGAACTATAGCTATATGCAGCATTTTTTTTAATAATAAAGTTTGATGTTACATGTAGGTGGTACAGTGATGGTACCTTTAATTAACCCTGTTATGTTTTAAATCCAGGGACATCTGATGAACACATAACAGTGGTTGAAAATCTGCGGCATTATAACCCAGATGGAGCAATTCTTGTCACCACCCCTCAGGTGTGTACTTTATTCACATTGATTATTTTAGTGCGGTGATGATTTCTTTAAGAAGTGGCTCACATATGCATGTAACACATATTAACCATAAACACAAGCAGATTGATCATTTAAAATGATGTAAGTAAATGCTGGTGTGGCAACAGAATAAAGCTTTGTAACTCATTATCTTTTGACCCTATCTTGAGCAACTTACAGTGATTTGCAAAGACTTCCATTTATTTTGTTCAAGGTCAAAGTTGCATGCAAGTTATTGGAAAATTAAAAAGTCATTGAAAGACACCCCAGAGCAAGTTGGTCTCTTTACTGCTTAGTTTGTTAGGGTCACACTTAAGCAACTATGGGGAGCATACCAAGGGAAGGGTGCCAGAGTTTCCAGAACACCCCCCCCCCCCCCCCCACCCCTTTTGGAGAAATGAGGTATATTCCTCTTGGCCAATTAATGAGAATTAAGAGCAGAATCCTTACAAAAAAATAATCAAGAAAAGAGCAGTCTATTTCAATGTGAAAACAAGAAACAGGAAATTGGTGTTATTTTAGGTAGCTGACACTTCACTTTTCCTCCCTGCATTTTGACTGCCTAATATGTAACTGAGATGTCTTGAGTGACTGATTTTGGACAAAATGGACCCCCCCCCCCCCCCATCACCGCCCCCTTGCAAAAAGACTGATTACACCCCTGACTATCAGTAAATGTTATGGGTATTTTTACTCCTTCTGAACTGACTTGCCACAACATACTTTGTACATGTGCATGTTTGTGTGCATTATGCAGGTCTGCATGCAAGTTAATACTTCCAACTTGAAATTTTTGTTTGTTCCCCCATTTGACCATTGCCTCACTCTGGTTTTCTTAAACTGTAACTCTTCAACAAGTTGCTATTCCCCAGAGTGTTGCTGTGTCAGATGTGAGAAGAGAACTCTCATTCTGCCAGAAAACTAAAATTCCAATCTTGGGAGTGGTGGAAAACATGAGTGGATTTGTCTGCCCTCATTGCAGTGTAAGTGCTCATGCTGAAGTTTAATGCCTGTAATTATGAAATATGTAATTAGGTAATGCCTGCTACAGTGTCTTGTTTGCATCACAAGCTAAATTATTTCATAGGAACTGAGATGCCCTGAAATAAAGTATTGGGGGGGGGGGGGGGGGTGGTTGGTGGGGGGTTGGATTATCCTTATCGCTTTTCAAATGGTTATCCCTTATCCCTGAAATACTTAAAAGCACAGAACATGTAACTATTGTCTTTGTACATGTCCATTATTCCTAGAATTATTTTTTCACTTATCAGTTAAAACCCCTATAGCAGCTGATATCACTACAATAATCACCTCCACCCATCCAAGCCATGAATGTGAAATAGGACAGAACACAAATAGTCACATGGGCTTATTTACGTCTCCTGTAAACTAGTTAGCATGCACTGTAGGAGACAAGGCCGACAGCTTCACATCACTGACCAATGATCTAAACTGATCATCTAAACTGAGATAGATACTGAGTAATGTTATTGAAGTGCAATGTTTGTCATTCTAGTTGATGATGATGATGATGATGATTTGTTTATTTATCACTCTCGCAGCCTATGGCTGAATTACAGTGTAGGTCGATAATAAATATATACTAACAAATAGTTCTACATATCTTGTTCCAAACAGAAGTGTAAATAAATTTACAGTGTACTTGTGTTATCTATTAGGGTTGGGGGGGGGGGGGGGGGAGCAGGAACCATGAATGATAATGAAGAACTCCCATTCCATCCAGGGGAAGTAGTAATACTCCTAGTCACTTCATAGTACATATAAACAAGCTTCTTGAGTTAGCTTTTTCTTTCAATGGAACTGACTTTTGCTATTCTTGTAGGAATGTACAAATGTGTTTTCTAAAGGAGGTGGGGAAGCCTTAGCAAAAAACTGTGATGTTCCATTTTTAGGTAACAGTTAACTTAATTATATTAGTAATTAAAGACTGATTATTGGCTTGTTCAGACTTTACATCTTCAGTTGTTTATTTTTTTCTGTCTTCTCTTCCAGGTTGCATTCCATTGGATCCAAGTTTAGCTCAATCATTAGAGGAAGGCCATGCCTTCATAAACTTATTTCCAAACTCACCAACCCTCAGTGCAGTAAATGAAATCACATCTAAACTGTTAGATATGGAAAGCAATGCAAATAGATGACTGTAAAAATTGAGGTAAATATATCTGATGATTTAACAACATGCTCCTCTGGAACAATAATAAGATATCCCTTAAGAAACCAGTGTCGCAGAAAGGTTTTAAAAACAACTCCAAGAAAACATGCTGACTAACCTGCGATCAGGCACTCCTTTTTTGAAGCACGAAAGTCAGTGGAAGGGTACAGGGAGAAAAAGAGTGCCTGCTTGCAGGTTATATGTTGACAGACAATGTTGATGAAAAGCACTTGAATTTTAAATAGTTATACTGGTTTAAGTATTTTATATTTATATTTTTTTATTATTGTATCAATAACTTTTTAATAACATAGGATTTTATTTTGATAAATATCAGATAGTTTTTAGTTGTTAATGTGTGTTTTACCTGGGTGACCAGTAAAAGTTTTATCATTATTTTTTTATTGTCATTATCATTTTCTTCTTCTTCTTCCATTAAACTTGCCTCCTTCACTTCTGAACATTTTCGCAAGCGTTAAAAATGTACATTCACAATAATAACAGTAAAACTTAATAAATAACAAATCAATAAATAAAGAAAGGAGTGGTCATGTCTAGTAATCAAGACTGGCAAGCCTCTGTTTAAAGGAGGCCAAGGTCGATGCTTGCACTACATCGTCTGGAAGACTGTTCCAATCTCTGATCGTTCTTGGGAAATAGGAGTACAGATGGAAGTTCTGTTATCATTATTAGTTTTATTATCATTATTATTATCATTATTATTATCATTATTATCATTATCATTATTATTATCATTATTATAATGCACTGTTCTATCTCACCCAATCAAAATCAAAATGTAGGACTGACAGGGTGGAACAATTGACCCACATCTTGTTTATCTTAACAGAATCAGTTCATTGTGAAGGAGACATTTAAAGAGAAGAAAGAAAATTATCAAGAACAGTCAGATAAAGAAGTGTCCGTAAATTCAACCTGATCCAAAGCATCTCTAAGCTGAAAAGTCTCAGTTTTTTTGTCGAAAATCCTTCAGTCTCAAAGTAATATTAAACATTATCGAGTGAAACACTAAACAAACCTGAGGCAAAGGAATGGAAGGAAGCTGAGTCAGACGTTCGCTGAATTAGACGTTAGCTGAAGCAAAGTTAGTTGAAGCAGAAGCTAGCTGAATTAGAAGTTAGCTGAAGCAGAAGTTAGCTGAAGCACAAGGTAGCTGTTTGTCAATTTGAACATGGAACTACATTAAAGGAAGTGACTGTGCCTTTACTATGACACAAAAATAAATGCATATAAAGGTGTATGGAATAAACGCGATAATTTGCTCTTGAACTTTGTGTGTTTGTGCAGAGGGAAACTTTGGATGTAGATGGGTACAATTGAATAGTATACAGATGATATTTAAACGGACTGTGATGAGCATAATTTTATTTAATTTACAAAAGAAAACTTCTACGTTATTATGTCTTAGAAATAACCTTCATAACTCGCTCTTAAACCACTCCTTGATCAATCATTGCTTGAACTACTTTCACAAATCCCGCGATATTCGCCCCTTTCACATAATCAACAGACTCGTCTCTCTCCCAGCCATAATTTGCACACTGCTGGTGAATTTTCTTCATAATTAATTGTAATTTGGCGTCCACCTCCTCTCTCGTCCAAGCAGTTCGTAGGCTGTTTTGGCTCATCTCCAAACCGGACACGGCCACGCCCCCTGCATTCGACGCCTTTCCAGGAGCAAACAAGATCTTGTTCTTCTGAAAGACTCGCACCGCTTCTGGCTTGGTTGGCATGTTCGCACCTTCTGCCACAAGAGAGCATCCATTTTTCACCAGTTCCTCGGCATCTTCTTTTCCAACTTCGTTCTGCGTCGCGCAAGGAAGAGCAACGTCGCATTTTATTGACCACGGGTTCTTTCCTTCCAAGTAAGTCACGCCGTATTTCTCAGCGTACTCGCGGATGCGGCCTCGCTTGACATTCTTCAACTCAAACACAAATGCCAGTTTCTCCGCCGTGATACCATCTGGATCGTGAATGGTTCCGTTTGAATCTGACAGCGTGATTACCTTGGCGCCGAGTTGAGTGGCTTTCTCACACGCGTACTGAGCAACGTTTCCAGAACCGGAGATCGTGACAAGTTTCCCCTTGATGCTATCACCTTTGGAGATCAGCATCTCTTGAACAAGGTACAGCAAGCCATACCCAGTGGCTTCTGGTCTCAGCAAGCTTCCTCCCCACTCGATTCCTTTTCCTGTAAGCACACCATTGAACTCGTTTCGGAGCCGCTTGTACTGTCCAAACAGGTACCCGATCTCCCGGCCTCCTACTCCAATATCCCCGGCTGGAACATCCGTGTTCGGACCCACATGCCTCTGGAGCTCCGTCATAAATGATTGACAGAAGCTCATCACCTCGCTGTCAGTTTTTCCCTTGGGATCAAAATCCGAGCCACCCTTGCCACCCCCCATGGGAAGAGTTGTGAGGCTGTTCTTGAGAATTTGCTCGAATCCTAGGAATTTTAAAATTCCTAGATTCACGGTGGGATGGAAACGCAGACCGCCTTTGTAAGGACCAAGAGCAGAATTGAACTCTACTCGGAATCCACGGTTAACATGAATGTTGCCTTTATCATCTTTCCAAGGAACTCTGAAGATTATCACCCTCTCTGGCTCCACCAGTCTTTCCAGAATGTTCTGTTGGCTGTATTTAAGATTTTCTTGAATAACTTCCCACACAGACTTAACAACTTCCTCCACGGCTTGGTGAAATTCCGTTTCTCCAGGGTTCCTTCTTCTTATGTAGTTTATAAATTCTTCAGCATTTTTATACTTGGACTCAGTTTCGTTCTGAAAAGACACAACACAATTGTTAAAAATGTGGTTTTTGTTCATCGTGGTGTGTAAGATAGGTAAACGATTTTTCGTTTGTCTCACGATGGAGTCACTTTAAGATGTTGATCGCGACGTTTCGACTGCTATTACTGCTAGTCTTCATCAGGCGATGAGGTCGATTGGTTACGTGTCGCTTATGTAGCACGTTGGCTTGTTGCTATTGGTGCATTTCGATCCTCATTATTATTCCGAAAAGATGTTGTTCCCTCTCCGGTCCGATTTGATATCGGTCGGCTGTTATGCTTCTTGATTGTAGGCATCCACGCTTCGGGAATTTCAATTCCACTATCTCTGTTGATGTTATTAGGATGAAGTCTTATGTGGATGGCCTCTTTAACTCTACGGGTGTACCAGTGTGGGTCACGGTCAATAAACTTAACCTCGTCCCAAATAGGAAAATGCCCGGTCTTGTTAGCGTGTTCTGAAACCGCGGAGGTTTGAGTACGAGCAAGCCGTATGTCTCTATCGTGTTCTTTTATGCAGTATTGACCGCAATAGAAATATTACGGCGATGGACGTTAACATTTTGTTTTGTTGGTGTGACTCCAATTTTCTTTTACCCTATTGGAGGCTCGATTTCCATCAGCTTATCTGAATTTTTAATTTAACTCACACACGGCATTCATGAAAAACAGGTTTACTTAGATTAGTTGTAGTTAGCTTTGTAATTTGTTTAGGTTAGTTAGGTTAGGTTCCTGATCAGTGATTTTACCGTGTTTAAATATAGATTTACAGTTACAGTTACAGTTACCGTTTGAGCGCGAGATCTTCCTTCCTAGAAGATAGGCTAAACGTGGCTCAACTATTTTTTTTACCACCTGTCGATACTTTGTACACCACTATTTCTGTAAAAAAAAAAAAAAAACTTTCCGTGCAAATTTTGTTGAGGATCCAAGAACCAGTACAAATCATTTTTTTTCTTTTTCGAACGATTAAAAATTAAGAACGACATTGGGAAGGCTTCTCCCAGAAATTCGGGTTCGTAGCTTGTTTTTAAACAGCATAGAAAATTTCAAGAGAATTTCAGAGCTGAATTTAGGTGCCCTCAATATCTACGCACTTCGGCATAACCGACTTTGCTGAAACTTGGTCAGGGTACGTATTACAAGTCAATATAAACTGATTAAGTCAATATAAACTGATTCCAGAAAAGTGGACCCCACTTTTTAGTGATATCAGAGCTTAAATGCTCTGATATCATTAAAAAATGTTTTCCTCCTGTTAAATATAATCTAATTCTTTCATATCCAGTTGCCAGGTGATAGCTGTAAGTTTTCCCAAAGTTTTAAAACCATCGCGTTAAAGCCATGCAAAAAAGGTATAGACGAGTTCATCCGAATTACAACAGAGCCACCTTAAACGATGGATATTGCCCGACACCGGATTGATCCGTAAAGGAACGTATCGCTTGCCAACGGAATCTATAGAGGGCTAAATTGTCTAAAGAGTGACTTGACATAAAATGACATCATATTTTTATCAATATGCTTGGCTTTATGAAAACTAAATTAAAATTATGCTTATTTTACGGTTACAGCCATGCTCCGTCACGCGTGACCAGTAATCCACAAGACTGAAATGAACATTTGTTTATTTGTAACGTCGAGCCGGCGCGCCGAGCCGAATGAAGTCTTTTGAAAACACTTTGAAAGTCACGAGTTAACGGAAAAATAAAGCCCGGTTTCCATATGATCGCTACGATCGTTGCGATCGCTGCGATCGCTGAAAAAAAAATAGTTCAGCGATCGCAGCGATTGATGGTTTCCATATGATCGCTGCGATCGCTACGATCGCTGCGAAAGTGAATGAAGATCGAGGGGACCTGGGTCTGACAATATCGTTTCGCGCCATTCTTGAAATTCAACATGGCGGCTGTGAATTGTTTTTAAAATTTGTTATAAAGACAGTCGTATTATCTTTGCACTTCTTCCATAAAAAGGGCCAAATCGCACCCTTTGAGTGAGCGTAGGCAGTGCATCTTGGTATTTTTGCTGTCGCTGCGATCGCTGGAGAGTGGTTTCCATATGATCTCTACGATCGCTACGATCGCCACGATCGCTGAGATAGAATCACAGCGATCGCAGCGATCGTTGTCGCTGTGATCGCTACGATCGTCGGAGAGTGGATTCTATATGATCGCTACGATCGCTGAACTTTTTTTTCAGCGATCGTAGCGATCATATGGAAACCGGGCTTAACTTCGCTACACGCATAAAAAACCTAATATTGTTCGGATATAAAAATGGTAAAATTGCAGCCAGGATTCATAACTATAAACTGGAAAGGAGTTGACACTGGCTTGAATAAAAAAGCGTAAAAGCTGCTAAGAACTAAAACGTTTTCTGTTTGTAAAAATAGACGTTTCGACTACAAAAACTCGAGTCTTCATCAGTGATGACAATTAACACATAACATGCAAATATATATAGTCTACAAATTATGCAGATATTGGCATTGAAATCGTAAACAAAGCCACTAATTATCACAAACGACTGCCAATATACCAGCATATCTGCATAATTTGTAGACTATATATATTTGCATGTTATGTGTTAATTGTCATCACTGATGAAGACTCGAGTTTTTGTAGTCGAAACGTCTATTTTTACAAACAGAAAACGTTTTAGTTCTTAGCAGCTTTTACGTTTTTTATTCAAGCCAGTGTCAACTCCTTTCCAGTTTATTGTTCGGATATGTAACATTTCAAATAAAATAATGTTTTGTTGCTGCTTGTTCCCGAAAATGCGGTAAAATTCTCACGGGAATTACGAATCTTTCAATGAATTTTAATACAAAACCGACGCGTGAACTTGAAAACTCAATTCAAATTTTCAAAAATACTGGTCACGCGTGACGGAGCATGGTTGTAAAAAAATTAAAATAAGCAAGCTTGTATCCAGGTATTAATAATTTTTCCGGAACGATGCATATATTTTTAATAACACTCACCATTGCAGTACCCTATCAACTGAAGACAAAGACGGAAAAACAAGACTTCCTCACTAGCTGCTGCTTGCTTTGATGAAGCCGGTATCGTGTTACTTTCTGTTAACGTGACGACATAATAGCGACAAGCTCCCTTGTCACGCGCGCTCCCTCGTGTCCAGGCGCCAGCGCGGGGACGCGATTTCATTCGTGTTCCACGTGCTCTTTGCATGTATTATCATCACGCAATACACATGCATTTAAGCACGAACGGAAGCCGTTTGAACTTCGATCAGGGAGTTGGTTGTTGTTTGTTCGCTGTACTGAGTAGAATCCACCAAACGGTAAGTAATTGTATTTTTCCATCGATGCAAATTACGTTAAACTTAAGCAAATAAGTTACCGATGATCGAGCGGGATTGCAGCGCGGAGATCACGACTTCCATTTATTTTACAATGTCACAACTTTCACACATACTTATGACACATATACACACTAAATATTTTTTATTCGTGCTATTTTTAATCATTGTCGCTTTTCTTCCAAGAAATCTTACGATAACTAGACGCTTGATGCAAGATTGCGTATAAACAAAGTGAATTTCTCACTAGTTTAGTCTTTGATATGATAAAGATCTTGCAATAGGTTGTTTACAAAATGTGAACTGTCTGGCTGCACCCTGGATCCAGAGGTCCGTTCTCTGAATATCATAAGTGAAATTAACCGCACACGCCTCGTTGTCGCGGCTTCGCCGCTCAAACTCGCCGTTTTCACTAAAAAATAAAAACCTCTGGCACCCAGGGTAGTCTAGCTGTTTGTACACTGAGCAAAGACTGCGAATCCGGACTGGCGCCAATTTTAAGATGTTATTCTACAATTTAGCATGAAATATATACTCAAAATCTCCACCAGCGTGCCGTAGTCGCGCCGACTCTATAGCGCCACGCGCGCTTTTCGCTGCTCCCCACAATCTAAACGCCTGGAAGAGGCTATAGAAAGACTGATGCTTATTCAAGTTGTTGCCATTTTGATTACTCATTACTTTAAGTGATAGATAAAATATGAGCGGGGGATCTGTATGAGCGTTTACAATGGCGAGCCGTAGGCGAGCCATTGTAAACGCCCATACAGATCGGACGCGAATATTTTATCTGACTTATGAAATGAAACAACGAGTAGAGATCTGTATCAAAAGTTAATGCATACTAATTAGCTCAGCAGAGATCTGTATCAAAAGTTTCTTTTGTATTTTCCTTATGAATTATTAATGAATTTTATAATAATATTTAATACTATGTAAAACTAAAAAAGTTTGAATCGTTTCACCGAATAGACGAGTTTTCTCTTTCGTCTACAACAGTCGATGTCAAGATAATTTCATGATTTCTTATCAAAACTCCCTCGTTATGAATTTTAAAAAGTTGTCTCTGTGGTTTGATCATTTGCATCTTTGCGCGATGCGGCCACGATCCACAGATGAATCTGATGAATAAATAATGAAGCTCTTTATGGACTAGTGATTCGTACGTGCAAGGGGTATATAATCTCTAAACATCGAGTCAAGTGCTCTTGTGTTTTTTGGCAGGTCCAACTGAACAACAAACAGCTAATGAACGACCTTTAACATGCAACCTTAGACGTATATAAAACACCAGTGCAATTACTTCCGTATAAATATTCCAAAGGCCAACGCTTAGGGGTAACAAACTTTGCCAAGGCTAAAGCTATTATCACTGGGGATTATATTTAAGAGGATAAGGCAACCCCCTTGGCAACCCCTCCGGCACCCCCAGCTCAACCACACCCATCTTTGCAGTTTTTCCTCGGCTGCTTTCCTTAAAATGTCGATAACACCTTGGGTCATTACTTTCGAAACCGTTAACAACAGTTCCATTACAATT